>VWZK01001445.1:524456-763542 GCA_013396935.1 Baryphthengus martii
TTTTTTTTTTTTTTTATCTGAACACATAATTAACTCACGAAGTCTGATACACTGGTTAATTTAAACATATTACTAAATCATAGTGTTCATTCTTTGTAAGTGCTGGAAAACCTGAACATGCTTTAAAAAAGCAGTGATCTGACATTTGTCATTGAAATGTGACTATTACATGAAATTAAATTAGACATCCTGCATGCAAATTTTCAAAGAATAACTTTCCTCTGTGTAGTACAAAAAAAAACCCCATAATTGATAGGCAGAGATTGACTTTTAAAGCTTCAAATCAGCTTTGAGGTCTGGGTGATCTTTTAAACTGCTCAAGCTTTCATCTGCAGTTTTTCACATTACCAAGAGCTGTCAATCAAGTGATGGATTTCTGATCAATATCCCCTTGTTCATTAGCTTGCACGGGCTCTCTGTTACAGAGAGAACAGATATCCCAATGCCAGCAGTCACACTGTTTTCAAAACCTTCGCTGGATCAAGTCGTGACTAATGTTCCGAGTGGGAAAGTGATGCATTAGGATGCCATCGAGTGACCTGAATTGCGAGGTAACTTTGTTGGACTGCAGTTGTCAAGATGAGTGATGTGCAGAGTTAAAGCCTATTGCCAACACACATCAAGAGTGCCAGAAAGTACCCAGCGTTTATTCGAGCTCTCTGAACCTCTGGGGATTGACTGAAATCTGGCCTAATTTAAGCAGGATGAGTTTTCCTACCACCTTTCTAAATACTTTTTGTCTCCAGTTCTGAGAATAATGTAGTGTTATTTTTATGAGGCTGAAATCCTGACTGCATTTTAAATAATGAGATGTCCTCCATTTACTTCTGCAGAGCCGAGACCTCATGGTATTTCCTCCCTTCCACACAGGCTGAGCCTGGGAGTAGCTGCGGCTTCAGAAAGAAATCGCAAAAGAAGCGAGACCCGTTAACAACAAAGCTAGCAAGCCTTTCAAATAGCTTTGTGGCTGTTACTTAAAAGTAGTTTTGGAGCACTTTTTCCTCAGAGAGACAGGCTCCGGGCGAAGGCAGCCAATGATGGCTGAAGGGGACTCACAGGAGGATGGGGAGCCGGAGAGTGGAGGGATGGTGGAAAGGCAGAGGTAAAGAACATAAAGCATAAGGGAGGGAGCGAAATAAGAAATTGGAAAAGGGATATTCTACCATCAAAAGGCAAATCAAACGGTTTGCACAAGGCTTAAAGTTTGCACAAGTGCATAAAGCCTGAAGCCAAGTGCACAACTCTGTGGCCAAATACTTGTAGAAACCAAATGCTGAGCTTGGATGCACAAATGATTGGGAAATTTGTTTTCCGCACCCATCTTGTTAAGAAAAACAGCATTGATTTGGGGAAAGAGGCAGTTCTGTATGAGCTACAAGACGCTGGACTTGCAGGTTTGACCTGGAAATCAAAATGCCACTGGAATGAACAGGAATGCAGATAAATAATGAGCGCATTTTAGGAAAATGAGCAAAATTAATGCAATATTTTATCAGCTCTAAACTGTAAACTCAGATCAAAGAACCACTGAATTCAAGAAAAGAAGGAGCAGGTCTTACCTACAAAAATACCAAACTTATCAATAAAACCATAATCTTCTATGTGGACTAAGTAGGCTGTGAAACGATGTACAAATCCTCACACAATCTACACATCCTAACATAACACTCATCACAGCTTTTCCCTTATCAACATCTTAATGCTACATAGCCTTTAATGATTTTTTTACTTACATGAGCTCACAAACACTTTTTGAACCTTCTTGCACTTTGGACAAAACCGTGCAGAAGTAAGTTCCACAGTCAGTTGCATACTTCAAGAGAGAGTTAGCCTCACTTACTTGACCTTCAATTTTCATGCACAACTAGACTCTTTGCTTATCCTTCTGTGAGGTTTGAAGCCCAGCACCATGAACTCTCCTCCAGCCCATGACCCATGGTGTCACCCTTGGGCCTCCAAAGCTATGTTAAGCACATGAAGCCACAGAGTGGAAAAAAAAGTCCTGGCTTGCCACAGAGCTGTGAGTTACAAGTGCGATCCAGGAGTACCCCATGATCAGCTGCATGTTGGTGCTGCTGCTGTGCCTCTGTTTCGGGCACCAGTGTGCCAGACATGCTCCTGCCTGGGACCCACTGCAGTGGTGTCTCCTGCACCAACATACAGCACATGTGGAGGTCTAGAAGTGCTCATCATTTGACTTATGAGAAGTCAAACAGACTTTGATTGCAGGCCTTGTTTTAAGCACAGCAAAACTGTGCATGAAGTTAATAAAATTCAGCACGGGGCACTAGCAAAGGCTCTTGATGGACCAGGTAGTCAGCCTCTCAGTTTTGTATGAGGACATTAAAATGAAGAAATCAAAACCACTTACCATGCAGCAGGTCGGCCAGGAAGAAGAAATGGGAAGCCTGCATGAGATAAAAAAGGTCAGAATCAGTTTCTGGAAAAATGAAAGCCAGCACAGAGATCAGTTTACAGCACAAAGTTTCTGCTTGCCCCCAGTGCTGGACATCCAGATAAGCTTGTTACCCAGTTTGGAGCTAACTGGGCTAGATTTTAAGAGGTCTTTCAAAAGACAAAATATCTTAGAACGCCCGCTGCTCCCAACAACGCATGTGAGAACTCTGACTTTTCTGAGCATCCACTCAAGCCACTGGGCTGGTGCACTTTGGGAGAAACCTGTCCCGAACAAGCTAAATTGCCTCTTTGCTTATTAAGTGACTACACACTGACTATTTTTTTAATTTCTCTGAGATACTGACAGAGATCACACTCCAGTCATCTACCAGAGCTGGAGTTGAGATGTGCTCAGGCAGGGCAGAGCAGAGGTCGGGCAGCACAGCATGGCCCGGGAGCCTATGCCTGGTGCAGCCAGTGGGATCTGGACCTCCGAGCTAGAAGGCTGTCAACAATCTTTGGATGGAGGAGAACATTTCTGGCACTTCCCGTGAGGAAATGCCATGTGTCTGACCTCCGACGTGGGGCTCCAGCCTTTCCTGTTTGGCTCATGATCAAGGGCAAGTGACAAAAGGGAACAGTAGAAGAAGGAAAACAGCTCTTAGCCTTTGAAGAGTGTGAGTGAGGTTTGTCTGAAAGGAGACACACTGACTCCACACCGGGACACATCCCCCACGTGATGATTTCAGCTCATTTTCCCTCTTGCTCTAAATCCCAGCTGCGGACAGGATTACCTGCCTGTGATGAGAATACACGTGCTAACAGCGGGTGTAAAGAAGGAGATTTGGAGCTGCTATTCTTCATCCCTTACATGATTTGTCAGAAGAAAATGTATTTCCAAACAATTTAACACATGCAATAAAGACAGCATACATAGACACAGACTCACACACAGTTATTACGTACACCTATGCATTGCTACAAATACAATTAACTGCAAATACCTGCCCTGTTTAGTTGTACATTATATATAGAAAGGGTATATAGAAGAAAGACATTCTCGGCTAACACTGGTTGTGACTAAGAACAAATGAATCAGAAGCAATGAATAAGAAACAGGACCAAAAAAAAATGCTCAGAATTCACATTTGTGAATATTATCTGGAATATATAAATGAGTTTTTGCTCCAGGCACGTTTGCGTCCCTCTTGTGTTTGAGTCGGGGAGAACAGACACTCCAGCTCTCCCTTTTCTTCCCACTGACTTTAATGAGAGCGATGTCCCCTGAACTGCTCAGCAGAGCCCCTTTCCAGGTGCACTTAAGTGAGAGCCACACACATCCATAACTAAATCCGTTGCAGCTGGAAGGACACGCACATGCACACAATTGCCTCTCCTGAATGACTGTGGAGAAGATGGTAAATGAGAAGCCTGTAAAAGCTCTGCCCTTGGTGTATATGTTTCTGGAGTGCAGGTACAGGGTTCGTCAGATCCTTTGCCAGATCCCAACGGAGACTGTATAAAGAAAAGGTCTAATTGCTCCATTTACAATTAGTGGTAGCGGTCATCCATAAACACAGACGAAAACAAACCCTGCAAGTGTACTCATTTCTTTTGGAGGAACAGATGAGACAAAGAACAAGCAAGCAGCAATGGGAGCAGGATGAAACAGGGAACATTTCACATCCCTCCCCCCAGCTCTCTGCAGTGCCCTGTTGTGCTGCTTGACTGATGGGATCGGAAGGGATTTGAGGGCAGAAGGGTTTGACTTCGGCGAGGTTGCCTCTGCACTCAGGGCAGCCCTTGGCACCACAGAGGGCTTCGACCCAGGCTAAGCAAGGTGCAGGACATGAATGCATCACGCTCTTCTGTGCCTCAGTTTCCCCCAGCTGTAGAGCAGAGAAGATCATCTCACAACACCCAAAGGAGATGGCTCACACACCAAGAAGAGAACATGAGAGACTTAGCACTTCACTACACTACTTTATTTTCCCAGTTACCAACCTATCCCTCCTATTCAAGCACTCCTTCATGACCCGAGTTGACTGCAAAAGGGCAGATACCCTGAATTCCCTCTTGCAATAAAATGATGACTTGGAAAATGTGCAGGTTTCCAGTGACAATCTTCACAGAAGGCAGTGGCTTGTACTCTAGGGTGGCTGAGTACAGTACCAGAGTTCCTGGGAACAAAAGCTTCTGAAGCACCTGGCAAGGAGAGTTCAAGTGTTAAACCCAATCTTTACCATGCTGCTCCAGTGTCCCATTTTTTCCTGGAGCTTTTTCCCCTCATCTGTCTGACACAATCTGCAGCAGCAGAGCCACAGGGGACAAAAATCCAGGCAGAGCTGACCTCTCAGCATGGAGACTGCATGGAGACTTTTCTTCTCCCATCTGAGGTCGACTGAACCACTCACCACACCGATTTTGCAGCATCTTCACCCCGGCTAGCCAGCATGGGGCCAAATTTTAGCCTTTCAGATCCCCGTGGGAAGCTTTCCATGGTGGTCTGCAGCAGTCGAGGGAGAAGCGCTCGCCTCTTTCCCTCCTGCTTGCTTAGGCTCGCCCTTTCTGCCGTGCCATGAGGGGACGTGGGGTGCGGGTGGAGGCTGGTAGGAGAGGGGGACGGATTGGGGGGGGGAGACTGNGGGGCTACAGGAGGGGATGCTGGCAGGGGCAGAGAAGGCAGGGCCTCCTGCCTGCCGTGCCGTATTTGCTCACGGCCAGCAGAGGAGGATCTTGTCCTTCCGACGAGGAGCAATACTGAGCCCAACCGGAGCAGGATTCAAACAAAAGGAGGGGAAGGGGGGGATGAAAAAAATTAGACTGTGGAGCTGGTTTCACCAAATAGTCTCCTCGCTGCAGCTCGACAGCGATACTTTGTGTGCTCTCTCAAGAGGGAATAAAATCGCCGGATCCTGTTCGTAGCAGGTCCACAGAGACAGGGGATGAAGCTGGAGGAATTTGCAGAAAGCAATTTTAAATTTTATTACTACAGGCTCATAAAAAAGAAACCCTGCAAAAAAAAATAAAAATCTGAGAGAGACATTTTATATGGGTACTGCAGCGATACTGAGCGTGCAGCCTATTACGTTTTCAGGGCTCCTAGAAAAAATGGTGGAAAAATGGCTGAAATTCAAAATATCCTAATTTCACCTGACCTTTGTTGTCATCATCATCGTAATGATTAGCACTTCACCAAAGCTTCATTCCTCCAAAGAACCATGAAAACTTTGCTAATTAGGCTTTGTATGCAGATGCCTCATACTCTCCATTTTTCCATTTCAACTCCACAAGAAAGAGAGATTAATGAAATATAATAGACTTCAAACAATAATGCAAGAACCATGAGCTTTCATGGTCTCAGGTCAGAATCCTACAGCCCTTTCTCAGACAAAAATGTCCAGTTCATCTATGGCAATTCTTTCTGAAGAAAGCCAGGAAGATTTGTCCCTAAATTCAAAGGAAATTATTTACAGCTGCCAAGGGCATTCTGCAGTTGAACTGTTGATTGTGTCTTGGGTACATTTGCTACCCCTTATTACAATCAAAATGAATAATTAAAACACAAAGGCAGGTGGAGAAACGGGCAGCACAAAGGCAACAATTCAGGGTTAGGCTGTGAATTTACACCTGTGCAAAAGAGAAGTAATGCCAGAGAAAACAGTATAGCTACTCAAGATGGCATGACAGACTAGCAAGAGGGGTGAAAACTACCTATACACATGCATGCACTTTGCAACGAAGCACTACAGGAATTCAAACATTTAACTATGTTGATAGGAATTGACCTATTCACTTAATTGTGATAAGTCATGCAAATTCTCCTGCAAATTGCGGCAAAGTGGCCTCCATAGAAGAAAAACAAATATTGTTCCTTTCATTTGTTCTTCCGTGCAGCCACAGCTTTGCAGCCGAGGAGGTGGGATGGGGATGAACTGGAGAACGAGGATGGATATTTGATCAACTCCCATCCACAACTGACATAAGGCATGAAGGAGCCATAAGGGCAGACACAACTACTGCCTTTTCGTAGTGAACCCCTTGATCCCGCTGACAGCTCTCAGTGGGAACCTTTGTCTGGGCTTCTCTCCAAAGGAGGAGGGAATCGACAGTTCTGATGCTCTTACAAACGGCCAGATTTTTGCCTGCAACCATCTTGGGTAGTGACAGTCTTTGAACTTCAAGGGAAAGTGGCTTTTCCAGCAATGACATTGTATTTCTCAGCCAAGACCATGGTTGCAGTATAATGAAAGCAGGGCATATTATCATCTGGAGCACACATGCAACACATGTTGTATTTTCAGCCTGGGAAACCATTCTCTGAAAGGATTCCACCAAAACCTCTGAGGAGTTCACCTCTCTGCTAGCAAGACATGTCCTGCCTCCACACTGAACTGCAACGTGGGCCTCAGAGTAAATGACAGGTTCCTTATCGACTGGTCCCAGGGTACCCAGAGATGTTTACAGTTAGTCTTTATTTTCTGCTGATTACTTAGTTGTGGACCTTTCCCATGATAGCACCTAATATAAAACTCACAGGGATCCAGGAAAAAAGCAAGAGCCCTTGGAGGTGCTGCTGAAACTGACTTGGTTCTCTGCATATGAGATACCTGCTCCTGTTTTCCAAGAGATGAAAGTTTTCAATTTAATCTTTGCACTCTGAGACATAGCCTAGTAGCAGTTTGCCTGTTTTTAAGGTTGCTCACTGGTGGGTGAGGTGTGCTTGTCCTCTCCGGTGGAAACCGAGGTCAGCCTTGGATGCCACAGCAAGAAAAAGCTACAAAATCTGTTTCATGGGGGCTGCAGGAGCCAGCCTTGTCACTCTAACACAAGTGTGCTGCGCTATCAAACGCTTTTGCAGCCAGTGCCGGGAATACAGGTTATACTGCTCGACTTAAAGCTTATGCAAAGTCATTATGTCCCTTTAGTTACACGGGATATCAACCTGCACGCTTCAGGGCATAAGCTGATTGCCTTCGGGGGTCAGCGAGAAACGCTTCTCTCTCTGAGAGCTCGGTGCACAATTAGCTGGGGGCACTCCCAAGGCTTTGTTGCTTTCCTGCTGCATCAGGCAAATTTAGGCGAGTGCTGCAGAAGGGCATCACACCTGATGGGCCACAAATAGAGATGGGCTTGACAGCATTCGCTTCTGTTTGCAGTGATCAGTTTGCGACGCAGTAGAGCATAAAGCCATCATGTGAGTGGTGCAGCATTGGAGAGCGGGTGAGGGGAGCAGAGGTGGGAGCCTACTACAGGAATAGATCTCTTGGTAGGCAGAAAAAGATGTCAGAGTTGACTTTGAGACACCCTAAAATGTTGGTCTCCAATCACCTGAGGCAAGGAAGGACCTGTACTGCTGGTAACAGTTTCCCATCTGCTGTGGGCCAGCTAGGAGACAGGCACCAAAGACAACTTCGCTTTGCAACTGTTTGATCTTAATGTGATGCTTTAGTCCTTCCCTTCCTGCTACTAAGTGCACTTAGTTGTTGGACTGGGCACGACTAGTGACCTCAAAACACTTTCCATCGCAACAAAGTTACCAGATCCGTGAACGTCCAAGTGTTTTCCTGTTCCATTTTGATGGACTCGATATGAGCTGTTGCCCAAATCTATGTTTGACTTCCGCTATATGTCACCAATAACATTTATGGATCAGTGTTACTTATAAAGACTCCTAGAATCTGATTAAAAATAAAAATGAGAATGATGAAGATAGACAATTCTGGGAAAGGATGGAAATAGGAATTTAAGGGTGTTTTCCACGGTTTCGGCAAAGTGCTAAGTCTATTCTTCCATTCAAACTATTTCAGTGTAACGTTTTCTTCGGAACAAATCATTAAGGCAAAAATGTCCTCTCGTAACGTGTTTGTCATGCAATGGTCACGTCATGGCGACTCATTCCCCTCTTTTTTTTTTTTTTTCTGGGATCCATGCCAAGTGCTAAGCCAGAAAACCTTGTTATATTAATTATGAAGAAAAAACATGTTTTATTAAAAACTAGCCTGCTGAATATTCTGTCATGCTGCTCTTCAGTGACAGCAGAATTGCTTTTGCATTTTAGCAATGTTAATGAATTTTCAGGGGTGTGGGGAGACATACGCTACATTTTCCACAGAAATATTTAGAGCAAACTCAGATTAGGATTGCCAAAGCTAATGAATCAACCTAACACTTACGGCCAGTTAGCAAAAATCTGCCCAAGACTTTGTGTTGTCTAAGACTACATCTGCATCTCCCTCCCTGAGCATGAATTAATACAACCAATTAATTATGAGCTTATTTATATTAGATTGGGTTCCCACAGTGTCTGCAAAACTAGCATTGAACTACCTTAGAACTGATCCCCTCACTAAGCTCCCACATGTACTGGGGGATCAAGTGTGCCACATACACTGCTGTCAGCAGACAGATAGCCCTGATGATACGCTAATTAATAATTAGCCTATTGCATTGTGAAAATCACTGATCGCAAATTCATTGAGCTCTTCAATAAGATCTATAACCCCTTAAAGCCCCTCATTATACATTTTCCCTAAAGGATTCAATTTAAACATGTCAACATCCGAAATTTTGCTCCAGTAAGTACGAACTTGCATGCATAGGAACTGTCATAAGAAAGCAGAGGTCTGAAAGAACCTCAAATCCCTTCATGAGAAAATCTACTTGATTGCAGTGCTTGGAGGAACAAAAGAAATGTTTTTAAACCTGACTTTTAACTTTGCTTTGGTTAGCAGTCATTCCTTCAGTCTTCTCTAAAGAGGAGATGAATCCATTTGGGAAACTATATCAAGCTCTTCTGTAGTAAGGCTCTGGCCATCTCTAGCTGCATTGAATATTTTGTCATTAACCTTTCCTCCACATTAACGACAATGCTAATTCGACCACTCAAAACATATGGCTGGGGTAAATTTTACCTTTGACAAAAGAGCTTGCAAAACTACCAAGCCAGCGCATCCCCCCCGTTCTGTTTAAGGTGGCATCTAGTCCCTTCAGCATAGAAGTGAGCAGCCCATGCTGCTGCCCAATGATTAGGAGCGTCTCTCAGCACCCAGGGCTCGGGGAGCAACTGCATTCCCCGCCGCACGCCTCTGGGTGGAGGGTGGTCACCGAGTGCACCCAGATGGGTCATTTCTTCTCTGGATACCTGCTCCAAAAAAAACATGGGGCTTCTCTCCTATGCAGCATTTACGTGGCACCCCAGTGTCCTGACATATGGATACTCAGCTAAATGCTCCAGCTGCCCCGGAAGGGCTCAGCAAGGAGCAGAGCTGACACCTGGCAAGACAAATAATAGAAAAACATACTCACGCACAAATGTGTGTTCCCTAGGAGAACGACCAGTGGAAGAACCTGAAGGGTCAAAGCACTGTTAACCATCCTTATACTCGTTTTTTTTCTTGAGATTAGCTTTTTCTTCTTGCTCACGTTTTTTCAGACAAGCCACAATCATTCAAGGGTGACCTAATTCAGTGCAAATAATTAACTGTGCTTCAAATATTGTTTAATGTTCAACAGATTGCCCTGATTAAATAGGTGCATCCTGTCCAGATAATCACTGCATTGACTGCTGGTAAACATTTCAAATCACTAAATATCAAAAATGGAGACAGTATAAATTAACAATGAAACAAAGTATTCTCCTTGTATTAGAATTATTTTTTTACTATTATTATCAATAGAAAAAAAAAAAAATCAGACTTACTTCTCTCCTACCTGAAAAAAATCCTGAGATCTAGTTATAAAATATAAGATTCTTCGAAACATTGAAGCGTGCTTTTTATTATCTTCTAAATTTCAGACATCAAGTTTCATGTTCTCAAGCATTTGCCCACAAATGTGAGAACCTGGAATCTTTTTTTTTTTTAATAAAATTTGAAATTCTTGAGTTATTCCCAGTTTCCAGATGCGGAAGCATTTGTAATGACAGTAGCAATTGAGGAAATCACAATATTACTGCAAGAATAAACAATCCTCTATTGTGGAAATGCTGACAAACTTTTACTGATCAGATCTTGTTTGTTCTACATGTTACGAAAACAAGTGAAAAGACATACTCTTTCTTCCAGGTGGTTTAGAGCCTGAGCAGGAAGAAGGGAAAGGATGATAGAAATACAGCGTTTTCACATCACAGCCCAAATTCACAAGCAAGTCCCTATCAATATGTTTTCTCTATGGTTACAAAACAGTTAAATAGGACAGTACTGACCCCATTGAACAATACCAGAGGAAAAATTAATATAGTCTTCTCAGGAGGACCTGACTAGTGTACAGTAAATAAAATGGCTGGGTGGAGTGTCCACCTGTTTAAATCTGAGGAATAAAACAGTGAAATCAAAAGGGACTCATCATTTCCCATCCTGAATGGGATTTTCTGGTAAAAAAAGATAAGATGTGATCAGTTGATTATAGACTCTGTGACAAATGCTGAAATTTGGATGTCAGGGAACCTTCTTTCTGATGATTCCTCGCTTTGGAGCCTGAACATCCTAAGGGAGAATTCATATATCAAAATATACACAAAGAATTTCGGCATGCTAATTATGCCACACGTGAATAATTTAAGCAGGTGCCTACAAGCAAAATATATTTGTGATTTAGTATGTTGGTGACCACACGTACAAGTTTGAGAGATTCCAGATTCTTTAACTAGTTAGAAAGACAGAAAGATAAAAGGAGTTGGATAACACACAACTTTATGTAATGTGTCCTTGAGTAAGCTGATTTGCACTGAATTTTAATAGAGCCCTGATTCATCAAATCTCAAACAGAATTAAGGTATGGACTGGATCCTAATAACATCATGCTTTATATCCATGAAAGATAAATTAAAGGATGCAAAACTGCTATTGACAAACATTGATTATATGTACTTTGATGGACTTTGAAGTTGTGCCAGATGCATCTTGTCAGCCTCCAAAGTTTTCTTTTAAATCTCATTGCATAAGGCTTTTACTTTTTAATTATTTTTTTCCCTCAGCCTCTTTGATCAAGAAAAAATGTAGATCATATTTGCGTGATGTTATTTCCTATGCATTTTATTTAGATATGCCCTTGTGCACAGCTCATGATATGTAAAAAGCATTACATGGCACATAGTCATCTCACCCTGTTATCCCGGGTGCTTTTTAACACTTAATTGACCTTCTCAGGCTGCTGAGTGAAATCTCACTATGTGCAGAGGGCTAGCACAACGCTCATTTCTTTTTGTGCCACTTAAATCTACAGAATAACGTGCAAGTAGCAAGATTTCTGGGTCTTTCTTTGTTCCCAGGGGCATTTTGAACGATGAGAATGTTCTATGGATTCATTTCATTCTGCCCCTCTGTCTGTGTCACAGTAGTCCTCTTGTCCGACCCTATGGAAAGGCAAACATGCTTGCAATTTCGGCTAATTTTAGAAGGTGGACTAAAGTTTGAACAAGTGAAATTCCTTCTTCCTCCTTCCTATATGTGGAAATGTCTTGTCAGTAGGAAGCTTCAAGAAACCGCAAAGAAGTTTTGGAGCCATTTTGATTCTTATCAAAATGTTGTGAGCCCACAGACATCATCTTGCTTTCTCCGTCCATCAGGATATGGTCAACACTTTCAGGGCACGGGAGTGCATAAAGTATGTTTCTGTGCATGGCAAAAGGCTTCAAAGGTGGTGCGGGATTTGGATATATATGTTCTTTTTTAGGAATGGACCCATTCTCTACATTTCCGAGGCCATCTTAGTCATGACATGACGCACATCTCAGTGACAGTCTAGGTCTTTTCAAACAATAAATATGGAGAAAAAAATAGAGAACTATAAAATCATTTTAATTTGAGAATAAATAGATTAAATTAACTAAGTAATGGATCAGAACTGTGGGAGATTGGGGGTTTCTGCACAGCTATTTATACTGCCCTGAACAAATCATTTACTCTCAGAATTTCTCTCCTTCCCACCTGAAGAGTGTGGGTAGTGACTTCTTTCACTATGTGTTGTCTGTTTAGCTAACAAACTCTTCTAGCTCAGTATTTTTTTCCTATATTAACGAACAGCTCCAGGCACAAGAGGTGCCCTGTCTTGGCTGTGATGTTTAGTATAACAGAAGGAAAAGAATAATGTAAAATACTATAGCCTCAATGATCTATTTGGAATTACTACTAAATATTGTTCTCTATATTGCTTGAGTAGTTTTGGTGGCCAAAACAAACAGCAGAAACATTAATTTGTTCTTCTTTTCTTTTCTTTTTTTCCCCTAAAATGGGAATTTCCACTGAAAAAATATTTCCCTTGGACATTTTTCTGCCACTGTGTGCAACACTTGAATTCTGATCCTGGAAAGCATTTCAAGCTTTTCCTGGCTGAAAACACTTCTCCATCCTCCAACATGAATGAATATGCTGTGCTGGATCTACCTATGCATGTCTGGTTTGTGTGGGGATTATTACGGTGCTAGGTACACTAACTGCAGATCTAGTTATTAACCAGAAGAAGCAAATTATCACGGCTGTGAGTGAAGTCAGACAATTCCTAAGGTAAAAGAAAAATAAAATCATCTAATATACAACCTTAATAAAACCAGCGCTTCTAGAGATACTTGCCTGAATCAGCCATCAACACCATGCCCACAAGAGCATAAGCCAGTTTCTTTGAGGGTCAGGATGTCTTTCTCCAGACTCAATAGCAATGCCACGGAATATACAAAAATCGATGCTTTGACTTTGGCCTTTTCCGCTGTTACTACTTTGTGGCTTTCTTTAATTAACCTAATAAGTCAAAAGCCCTATACATGTTTGCGCTTCCTTTTTAGTGTCCCCTCCACTTCCATTAAATACAAGACTTTTTCAAATAGCAAATGAAAATAAGAACTCAGAAGCCCTCTTTACACAGAAGGACTGGAGTTGAGTGAGCGTATAGGGAATTGACTTTTAATATAAAATCTGGGAAGGGGAGGAGGGGTATTCTCTTTGTGAAATTCATCTTGGTGCAGAAAGCCAGCATGAAGTCTAGACACCACTTAAATCAACATTTAAAGTGTTGCGGTTGCATTTTGTTTCATAATTCTCTCTAGCAGCACATTCCCAGTGATGGTTTCAATTCTTGGGCTCAGATCAAAAGCACAGTAAAAATTTAAAGACAAGCAAACAAACAAAACCCAGAGTAAGTGCAGGCAGCAGAAAGTTCTGTTGGACATGCAGAAGGGCTCTTCCCTCACCCCCACCAGAAGTAAGGCAAGCTCAAAGCTAGTGCAAGAAGAGGCTCAGCTAGTTAGGGTAAGTGGCAATCCCGCTCCAGTGGTACACACCAGGACCAGCAACCTCTCTGGTGCTGATTTGGTACCGAATTCTTCCTCTGAAGGTGCATAAACGCCACCCAGCCCTTGAAGAACAGCCTGCCATGGTGGAGTTTTGTTCCTGTCCTCAGTCAGACTGGCGTATGCCCTGGCCAGAAGGTTTTCTATCCCTGCCTGGCCTCTTGGGTGTTCTTTTAAATCTTTCCTATAACAACTCCAGATATTCTTGTTAGCTGTTCAGCTCTCCGAGCCCGTTTTTGTGTCTTGGAGCTGCCTGCTAAAAGCATTAAAATCATAAAGTGGTGGATGGAGGAAGACAGTTTTGCTTTCAAGCTGAAAAACATGCATCAAAGCCCCTGTAGTAAATTTACAGAGTATTAAAAACAAACAAAATCTGACCGTAGGGTAACATCACTTTAGGAAAGATGTGATGGCCTACCTCAAAGTCTGCATTTATTGTGCACGGCTCTCACTTAACCTGCCTAGACTATAAATCCCAAGGGCCAAATTCTGTCCAACCATCTTAAAACAGAGATATTTTTACACTGCAAAGGTAGAGCTAATATAGTCTCTCTGCTACGGTTGCCAAACATCTCCTCCACAGGCTCCATTGGTCCCTCTCCAGGCGAAGTGCAGAGCTGGGAGAATTAGTCAGAGGGAGCACATATATGCTGTGCCCCATAACGTAATCTCTGATGGGAGATTTAATTAGAGATAGGAGCAGAGTCAGAGGAGAGTTGGCAAGAGCTGGCACTGCCATCCTGCTGCTTTAGGGGGAAAAAATGGGTTTTCTGAAAGGTGCAACCTTTGGCTTTTAACCTGATGGCAACATTAAAAGCATAGGAAGGAAAGGAGAAGCTGTAACAGCAAAGACCACATGATGCTGCTAGACATGAAAGAGCCTGACAGTAGGGCTTGGGACCACATCTATGAGGACTTTTTTCACCAGGGAGTGAGGAGCTGCAGCACAGAGGGATGTCTGGGCTCAGCAGGACACCAGGCAGCAGCTTGCACACAGGTACACCGACCTACCCCGTACTAGTAAGAGTCAAGCACTTCCATAACATGTCAATAGCAGCTGGTAAGTCAACTGAAGATAGGACCCTCTGTCATCCTCGTGAAAGTTGGCCCTTGATGGGGCTACATTTGATGGTCCAGCACGATAGTCATTGGCCCACAGACTCACAAGTTGCATAGGATTGAGAGGAGACGAAATGAGGTTAGACAGAGGTGCACGGACTTCCAGGGAGTTTTCAGCTCCTTTCTGTACTCTGAGAAAGGCACAGCCCCCACTAGGCACCCAGGCCTGCAAAGCTGAAACGGCTGCAGCCTCAGAGCAACTTGAGGACACTGCTTTTGCACCCTTGGGCACTGCCCAGCTGCAGGAGTCATCACAGACCATGGTGCCACTTCAGGCAGCATCCATGTCTTTTTTCCTCTCACACTGCAGCTTAGATGATACCACTCCCATTACTAATTTATTTTTTACAATCCCTAAACAAACTGGATATAATTAACATTATGGTAACTACTTTTTTTCCTGTTGAAGAAGCAAAGTTCTCTGAAGTCTGACCCCCATACTATTTTGCATGCATTTAGAGGCAAGCACAAACTAGGGAAAACTCATATTTAAAAAAAAAAAAAAAGTAAATGTGCCTCCAAAATATGTATTAAATAAAAATTATTGCAATTTTTTGGATTTTTTTTTCACCCCCATTCACTGTAAAGTTATTACTTTAAACAGAAGTCACACATTGGTGAGTGAGACAGTGAGATATCATCTCTTTTCAGGAGGCGAATCCAACAGGAGGTCATACAGTAATACACATACTAAATATCTGGGAATTTGACGGAATAATTTAGTATACTATTCAATGAATTATCTAAATGATTAAAATAACAGACAAGTAACTTCAGGTGGAGCTATGCACAAGTGTTAGGAGTACAGCTATGCAGTTCTAATAGAGCCAACAAATCTTACTTGATTAAGAACTATACATCTGCTTTACTCTCAAGTGTTTACTCCTCCTTGTGCACTGCTCTGAATAAGAACATGCAAAAGATTTTCATTTATTTGCTACACATTGGCAGAGTTAGCCATCTGAATGGCATCCGCACCACTGAAGCAGGACACAGCTGTAGCCCCTGCCTTACCTCCTTGTTTCTCCAACATGGAGGTGACGAAATGTGTAACAGCTTTAGTACTTATGTCATGTTTTTCTTGGCTTTGTGTTTAGCTTGGCTGGCCTAGCCTGATGAGCAGGGCCAGTTTGGTTGAGCATAAAGATGTTGATTTCATTTCAAGTCCAGCTTCCCCAGGTTACAATTTCTCTTTTTTGATCCATCATCTATACTTTGACCCCAGATTTTCTTTCTGAAAAGCAATTTTTCTATGGACATTGATCTAGTATTCAAGCTCATTTTTTCACATAGTTAAAGTCAAACAAGTATTTTTTTAATTTAAGTGTCTGAAACTTAGAAGCAGTGCAGCACTGTTTGCGCTTTTCTCCATGCAGCACTGGCAGCCACAAGCAAAACTGATTATGGTTTTTATAAGGCTGTTTGGGATAAGAAAGTTGTCTCTCGAGCAGCAATGCTAAATGTGAGGTCCAGATTGATAACTGTGGGGCTAACAGCTTGCAAATTAGTTACTGAAATTGTGAGCAGATCCTAAAGCATTTTGTGTCCCACTCCCACAGAATTTCCCCTTATCTTCCTTTGAAAATCCCAACCACTGTTCCTCCCCCTTGTTCGCTTCATTCAGCACTATCTGCCTGCTTCCCTCTGGTCCTCTTTAACTGGCCCTGTTCTGATTAGGTTGCTCCTAAATCTCTTTGTTCCCTTTTCCACCCCACTTCCTATTCTTCTCATTGTTGTTAAGCTGGTCATCTCACAGGCTTTAAAGTTGTGCCTATGACAGACAGCTACCTGGAGCCAGACCCAGCGAAAATGATGGGAGCAAGATGCTTGCAGCCCAAAGGGTCTCTTTGTCCATGCCACCAGTACAGCCTCCAAAGGACCAGACTGGCAATGAACAGACCCAACACTGAAAAATCAGCGTCTGAAGTTTGTAAAAGAAAATGCAGACGCTGTCGAGGGAGGCTTTCCTCAGCAGCAGCCGACAACTGTTATCAGTTCACTGGAAAGTCAGAGTGGTTTTCCTGCTTCGGAGTTCTAAACCAAAAGCTGATTATTTTTAAGGTTGGGAAGCTTCTGTATGAGTCTACCATCACAATGTTTCATGGCTGCACCCTCAGCAGTAACATGGACCTCCTGGTTGACAATCTTCCTATGATACATCATAGTCTCCCCAAAAGAGGTAAATGTCATCATGTTTCTATTAAATGGTCCACAAAAAGGGTATCAGTGGATCCTTTTGGCTATTGTTAAAAAGAACTTTATGGGAAGAAGTTGGTATTTCATGTGGAAAGCAGCACTTTTCATATGGTATGTTTGGACAGGCACCTAACTTTTCACTGCAAATTTTCAGTGTTGAGGTGCTGGTGTGGGTGGCAGCATGTGTGAGTGTTTACATTAAAAGTAATTACAGTGATGTTATAATTGTCCTTAAGACAGGCATTGCGAAACTGAATAATTTATTGTTAATCGTAATTCAAATGTGCTCCAAAGTGAAACTGCTTCCTGAACAGCCTGAACTCAGACTTGTACTGACACCCTGAAGCCAGAAAACCAATGCAGTTACATTATTTTTAAGTCTGCGGCCTGTGCTTAGAGTATATAAGTTTTTTAAGTGTGTATTTGTTGTGGTTTAAGAGTTAATAAACTTGGGAGGGGGAACGCACACCCGGTAACTGTACGACCTTGAGGGGTCAGAGGGCAACCGGTATTCCCGCCCCTTCCCTGCCTCACTCTATAAAGGGACAGGAAGTGCGAGTTTTCACTCTCCTTTCTCTCTCCCTCGGCCTGTGCTGCTGCTGGGACCACAATCTAGCTCAGCTAGGCCTGGCTCCACGTGCTCTGCACAATCCATCACCATCCCAGAACTGCCTTTGTATATTTTTGTATATCCCCCTTCCGTTAATATTTCCTTCTCCCTGTTTATCTGTTACCTATTAAATTTTGTTCATAGTCTTAACTTCCAATTCCGTGTGAGGCGCTTCCTTCCTCATTTCCCTTTGTATCCTCCCTTGGGAGGGAAGGGGGAGGGGGGGCCGATAGGAATCCTGCTGTGCGGGGGCTTGCCCTGAGCCTTAAATGGAGACAGTATTTATTTTCTCTTTTCCCCTTCCCACCACACCTCCCATAAGCACAGAGGTTTCTCCATTCTGACACTCATTCCTAGACATCCTCTCCTCTCACCTAACACCCTCCATGCGCAGCCCTCACCATGCACTGCACAGCTTTGCTGCAGCACCTGCACCTCTATCCCTCTCCTCTGGACTCCTCTTCTTGCTGCCCCCCACACACTGACCTGAAGCTGCCTTGCTTGCTGGGTGGGCTCGAGGAACGTCTAAGTGGAAACAGTGTCTCCCAGAGGAAAACTGTCATGTATTGCCCTTGCCTATGTTATTGCTCTCACTTGTGCACCTCATTGAGTGGAACCTAAAAAGTCAAAATGAATGACCCCCATGAGGGAAGGAGCTTTCACATCATGTACAGGTTGCTTTGGGAGAGAAGGCTGCAGACCTGAGGACAAGCTACAAGACCCAGCTACCCTGGACTCTGAAGCTGCTCCTAAAGCGGAGGTTCGCGTGGGAGAGCTGCCCAACTCCTGGCATCATGTCCAGCAAGCGGTCTGACAGGCACCACACACAAGCCCCGTTTGCTCTGTACATCTTTGGGATCCTTCCAGAACCCTCCCCATATACTCAGTGATAAAATAAATTCCTGGGAAAGGAAAAAGTGCATCTGAATTTACCCCGTCCCTTTCCTTCTCTGCCCTTCCCTCCCCAAACAGATATACCCACTCAACAGCTCACATTTGCAAACTTTTGCCTGAGTGATTTTCTTACTCCGAAGCAGCATCATTGAATTTTGCTTAGTTAAGGCAAGACAGCTCATGTCAGAAAATGTTTTCTAGATTGGATCTCATTTTGTAACATTTCCCCTCAAAGGATCATTCAATGATGCATCTTAGAATCAGATTCCAGAGAGGGAACTAAAAGAAACATCAATAAAAAAAGAAACTGTGAGGAAACTAAATATAGAACAGGCCAATATGAATTAAACAACATCCTAGAAATCTTCACACAATAATTGATTTGCTCATTTGTACTTCTTTCTATTCTTTAATCTTTCAGCAGGGCTTCAATCCTCCCCCCATTGCTTTTTTAATATTCTCTGTTCATCTGTTGTCTACAATATTGTTTCTGATCTCTCTCATCCCATCAATCATCTATAAAAAGAGACTAGTCCACACACTCTGGTCTCCAATCCTAATGACTGTAAAGAACTAATCACCTAAACTGAGTGATGTTCATTGTTGTAAGTGTCTCTTTGATTTATTAAACATCTCCGTATAAATTCCTGCATGTTTTGCAAGTTATTTCCTAGAACCTGTACGAAGGCACTTTGAAATCCTAAAACTGTCTGCTTATGGGGTTTTTGGTTCATCTAATAAATGGATTCTTGTAATGAAAAATGAGCTTTTACTTAACTGAAAAGACCACTCAATTCCAAATTCAGGTCAGATCCTCAGTTTGAGTTTTCTCTGAATACACGGCAAACTTACAAAGGCCACTCATACACACTTTATATTAATGTGAAAATACTGTGTGCATACTCCTAATGATGGCATTTTCCCTAGCTGTCATTTTCACATGCTGTTGCAAGCTCTTCAGTTGAGCAAGAATCACAGAATCACAGAATCACAAAATGTCTTTGGTTGAAAGAGACCTTCAAGATCATCAAGTCCAACTTTTGACCCCACACTGCAAGCTCACCACTAAGCCATTTCACTAAGTACCAGGTCCACATGCTGTTTGAATACCTCCAGGGATGGAGACTCCACCACTGCCCTGGGCAGACTATTCCAATGTTTGATAACCCTTTCAGCGAAGAAATATTTCCTAATATCCAGCCTAAACTTCCCCTGGCACAGCTTGCATCCATTACCTCTGGTCCTGTCACATGCCACCAGGGAGAAGAGGCTGTCCCTCTCTTCACTTCAACCTCCTTTCAGGAAACTTTCAAGGAGACTTCCAATCTGATTAAATAAAGTTTAAGACCTGAAGATGTTCACATTCTGTTCTAGTCAAAAGGACATAACCAGCACCATGCCATCAATGTGCAACTATTCTTCACAGTGACAAGGTTTGATTTGAGTCAAACATCAAGTCAGCCTCTTCGGCCATACATCAATGGTGAGGCCACCAAACCCCCACCGAAGGATCTGGGTACCACCAGATTTGGGGATTGTCAAAGCAGTGCAAGATCCAGGTTCTGCCAGTCACACCGAGGATGATCTCCCCATCTATCCCAGTCTCACTTGAAAGAAAAAGAGACACTAAGGACAAAGTAGAATTCAACATGAGCAAAGAATGTCTGAAGATGGTATGAGGCTTTTGAAAGAGCTTGACATGATACTATTATCATCTAATTGTGAAAATGGGAACTAGGCAATATATATGGGCACAGCTGTTGTTCCACACACACACTCAGGGGACAACACTCAAAATGTAGGACCTGTTTGACCAACAACTTCTCTTTGGGTCTGCCTTATGACTTGTGCTCTTCATGATTTTTTTTCACTGACACCTTAGGGTGCAGGACTAGAAAGAAAAGGTATAAAATGTTTGAATGATGCCATTCTGGGAAGGATTCTTTACTGAAGTTCCGTTCCCCTTTCCCATGCTGGATTTGCACAGAATGTTGAGTGCCTGCTAAAAATAAATGCATATTCCTTAATGTTCACCACACTCTTTACAGCAGTTCCTCCTAATGAACCAGCTATTGTTACAGGAGGGTGAGTTCCGTGCATTGATTGCCTTAGTGCCTCATACTAAGTAAAAAAGATGTTAATAATCTTATTATTACAGAAACATCATGGAAACTCATAAATATAGATTCAACAGTTAACATCACAAGTCTGTGAAAACCCTTTTTTTCAGCACAGTATGGGCATAGTTATGCTGGCAGGCAAAAGAAGTGGGGAAAAATTATGTATAATTTATTCTATAGATTTACCCACTTTTTTCTGTTTACAAAATGTACATTAATACCTTACAGGTTTTGTGTTCTGTAACTATTAGCAAAACAGTCTCCTATAACTCTCTGGTAAGGGTGGATTAAGCCTTGGTATAGAGCTCCTATGTCTTTCCTTTTTGCTGCCTGATTAGCAGACTGTGGAATGTTACAGTGCTAGTCTTAGAATGAGATTCTGTTTCCTTACATGCACTTTAGCAGTCAAAATTTGCTTTCTGAGCATAGCTCAGGATCTCATGCAAACATCAATATTTTCGTAATTACAGTTGTCAGCTAGAGTAGCCACAAAAAGTAATTAGCTCCCCCACAAGCGCATACACTCAGAAAGGGCTACAACATAGAAACACGGCAGAAAAGGGATCTTTGCCTCTCTCTCTCTTTTTATTTTTTTTTTTAAGAAAAATGTGGCAATGATACTGGAAAAAAAAATGCTTTTCCCTAAATAACTGAAAAATACAGAGAAAGTAGATTTAGACGTTTGTTCAAGCAAATATTAATGGAAATGACTACTGAAGTTTAAAACATCCCCATCATCTGTACTCATACATATAATGCTGCTGTAAGAAGATATTTCTATTAATATCAGGTGAGAGAACTCCATTACCCAGTCATGAGAACATAAATAAATAATAGCTATCTGCAACACTTGTGTCAGCATCTTTATCATAGATGCTGATTTGGACTAGATGGTTTCCAAACTCTCAGGAAAGAGAGACTCATTTCTATTCCAAGAGGCTGCTGCTTAGAGGACCATCAAGCAAATGGACAGAGATTAGGAGCAACCAACAATTTCTACATATGTGAATTCACTGCACTAAAAAAATGATTGCAGAGAGGAAGGTTTTTAAAGAGCTTAAGAAGCAAAGTACAGGCAGGATAGAGGCTTTAACTTACGAGAAAAAAAATATGAAGAGAACAGTTGAAAAGACACAAAGAATTTAACCCCCAAGCAAGTCCAACCAAAACATTTGCTTAGAGTCATATCACACCATTCTGCAGTTGAATCACCTGTATTAATATTGTACACCTAAAATATCTGTTGATGATAGAGTCCATCTACAAAGTTGGTATCAATGATTTCACTGGGTATTGATCAGAGATTTTTCTGTGTGCAACAACACTGACAATTTAAAGTCTATTATCTCACATCCTACCTTGATCTTAAAAATGATTTTTTTCTCTCTTAAAAAAAAATTATTCCCAGTTCTTTGTGAGATAAATATGGTGATGATTTAACCTGATTTACAATCTATTGAGCTTGAAGCATGTCAGCTCACCTAAGAAGAGGTATTATATATTTCACAGCTCTGGTTTGGGAAAAAATCCTATATCTTGAAGAAAAGAAACACACTTTCATTTTCTGATTGGTGTTCTTTTTGTTTTGTTTTGTTTTTCCCAGAAAGATGGTTGGTGCTTGAGAGGCATTGAGCAGTAAAGAAGACTGGAAGCAGTTAGTCTTGGTGGAGGTGAACTGCACGGTTAGAGGGCAGAAAAAGAGGTCAGAGGTATATATGATCAATACGATATTGCACAGGAATTGCCACAGTGGACACCTCATCCCTACTTCGTGTGTGCACTTTTAAATACCTGTCCGCATCGCCAATCCCTGGCTCAGCTGAAAAAGGTTCTGTACCTTTGACGCGAGGCAAGAAGATCTCCATCCCTGCAGTTCTACTGAGATTACTCAGCTGTGAACAGATAACTCGATACAAAGAAAAGGAAGAAAAAGCAAGGAAAAAAGTAGAAGCAGACAATTTCATAGAGCCCAAACCAGACAAGACTCCCTCTGATGACCAAGGGAAAAGCTTTGATAAACGGTAGGGCAGCTCCTCAAATCCAGGTCTCTGAAAGTGGGGGTGGAACACTGCAGGAAATAATATGAGAGTCCCTGCTGTGGGAGTCAAGGGAGACAGGGAAAATAGTTCAGGTAATAAAAAAAATGTTAATATTACAAGAGTGGAATGCATCTGAGTATAATTCCAGACTTTTAAGTTCAGTTTTCAAATCTTGGAGAAAGAAAGAGACAGCCCGCTGCCATCTCACTAGTTTGTCACATTGGGTTTAAGGTGTGGAATAAATCAAAACTTTTTTTTTTTTTTTTCGGAACATGGTACAAAGAAACGCATTAATAATACATGAAAAATGTTCATCATGTTGGTGTGCATCAGTGGAAACACTATTTTAAAGAAGCTACGAGCAACACAAGAAAAGGCTTGACCTATGTTTCATTTCTGATGTGTCGGGGTGGGGGCAAGACAAGCATTTCTCTCACCCACTGATGTGCTATATCTGTGACTTCCCGCTTAGGAAGAGAAGTTGGGTTCCCAAAGCAGGGATGATTTTTTTTTTTTTTCCCACAAGCAAGGAAGGAAGTTTGAATCCTCTGAGCCATCCCCTCTAAGTGCATTCAAGAGGAACAGGAGGAACAGAGACAGAAATAAAACAAAACCTCCCAAGTAACTGGTAGCTGCTATACCTTTTCTTTCTCTGCATGCTGAATGTTTAAATGTCTGAAGACTGTGATATTTGCCGAGAACAGCAGTCATTTTTGTGCTCAGCAGTGCACACTGTAATGCAGAGGACTGAGACACATGCACATGCTCATATCCTGTGCCTTTCTAAGTGGTTGTGCTTTCCTTCTTTTTGACTTCCAGTTATGTGCTTTAAGAAAAAATAATTAAAGTTGTTCTGATTAAAGTATGCAATCGCTATTTATGGAAGAGTAGCTGCAATAAATACTCATTTCTAAGCCAGCTGAATTTATCAGCAGAATGCGGGAAAGATCAAAGGGAAGAGAAGATAAACACAAAAGTGACATTCATGATTCGAATTGTGGTAGCGCCCCAACACTCCACACAAAAATGAGGCTCCCTGCAGTTGATGCTCTACAGCAAATAGTGGGATTTTCCTGTCTTCTGAAGTGCCAGCAGTCTCAGCAGGCAAATTGGACCTGAAAGGGATGAAACCAGATGATTTCTGTTAGTGACCATAATGAAGAAATGCTTGGTTTGCCAGGGTGTCTCTGCTAGTTGTGTTTGCAAGAGCTGTGGGCACCCGGGTCTCAGCTGGTCATATAGCGACAGCAGACGTTTGGGTCCTGCTGCCTCTGTGGGGCTGTGCATCCATGAAGGAACCCTTCAGAGTCCCTATATTTCAGGAATGCAAGAGTTTTGGTTCTATCAGCTCTTCCACAAATAATTTATGCTCTCAGGACTAGTCAAATGCAGTTGAGCTGGACTACTTCACTTGTGAAGGCAACAGGGGGAATGACTGGTCCCTTGGCTGGTGCAAACCTTGCATCGCAGTCTCTGTCACACCCTGCTCTCCTGCCATGTGTTGGAGGACACTTCAGCCATGTCAGGGCAAGCACAGAGGGAAGAAAAGTGTTCTGATCGTGTCCTGTCAGGTGGAGGAACCACAACTGATGGGCCTTCACATGGCACTTTGTATGTATTTTATTCCTCTTTTCCCATAGACTGCTGCTCCATGACTTTTCCCTTCCCCTGGGTAGCCTAGGGGCAAGCATGGCTGTTGTCAGACCATGCCACAGGCCACATGTGGGGACTTGGCTATGGGACCTCTTTCAAGTGACCTGCTGATGGCCATCATCTCCCTACTGAATCAACAGAGCATTGCCTGCTGAGGATTGCCTCAGCAAACCCATAATCCTTAGCGAGGAGTGGCTCAACGTCTAAATATTACCCTACCTTTCCTTCCTGAAACCTGATTTTCTGGTTGAGGGTATAGGAAAGAAGGAATTCACTGCTCCAGAAGATGTTTGTTGCATTCCTCATATGTATACCTTAAGTCTGTTGTCACTACCTTCATTTGTAATTTTGTGAACTACTTTTACCTTATTTAATAGTCTCTCACAAAATTTAAAAAAAAACCCAAAACCCTAAGGAAAGAGAAGAAAACTTGTTGCTTTGCTAAGACCTTGCATGGCAAGTTTCAGCTCAGAAACCCCAGAGAATGCAGAAGAGTTTAATGAAAATGCTGAGAATCATCATAATAATTCCAACTACCTGCACCAGTGTCAGCAGGCTCAGCAGGGCCTGTCATTAGAAAGGTCCCTTTTAAAACGGGTGTCCCTCCTATTAGTTAAATTATCTAGACTGCGGCGAAGAATATTCCAAGGTGACAGAAATCGGAACAGTACAGACTACTAAAAATGAAAATCAGATAATTGCTCATAAATTACTTCTGGGGTCTTTCAAGATCTTTCAGTCTTGCTGACTGAAAGGCAAGTCATTTGGAATGCAATAATTAAAATAAAAGCTGCAACATACAGGAAATGTAATTGGAAGGAAGATATTAAAAGATATATTGTACCTGCATAAATTATCATCTGTTTTTCAATAGCATCCTGAATTTGCTCTTGTTCTCCTTAAAAAGCACGTAAGGGTGAGAGCCTTGGCATGGAGGCCAACCCTGGCTGTGGTTCCTGGTCTCCTCCCTTGGCTTCACACATATTCCAACCAGGTGGAAAAATAGGCTGGATATTATTGTCCTTCTTCACACTTTTTCCCCTGTGCTGTATCTGGTTTACATCCAGTGACACCCACCCTTGACACAGGAGACAAGCCAATCTTCAAGGGTGGCACAGCAGCCCTCAGGTCACCTTGTGGCTGTAGCCCCTCCGGAGGAGGGAGACTGCCCTGCTCACATGGATTGAAGGGACAACCCAAAATTTCCCCCGTTGGAATGGGGCCTCTAGACTTCACCAGGAAATATTTTAAACAGAAGGCTTTTCCTTCTAATTTGCCACATCTGAGGGCAAAATTAATGTCACTTGGTGTTCAGCACAGCCACCTCCATATTAGGTATTTTCAGTAGTTTTAGATGAAAGCTGCTTAGAGACAGAAGGGGTGCTGTGGTGAGCTGAGGGTCAAGATATAGTCACCTCTCCAACCGTATTCTCTCTTCTTTTTCTGATCATCCCACACAGCTACCAGCTGCTCAGAGAAGGATAGCAGTGTAATTCCAGAAAATGTCTGTTAAAAATCCTTTTGACACTCATTTACTGCTGACCATCTTTGGTTTAAAAACATTAAGAAATTATTTCATCCCTCTTGGCATTTATTAGACTACGCAGAGATATTTTTTCAAATTTTTTTTTTTTTTTTTTTTTTTTTTTTTTTTTTTTTTTTTTTTTTTTAAAGCCAGACTGTATTTTGTTAGTTACCCAGAGGATTTCATGCATGGGCTGCTCTATAAATAAGACTTATTATCCCCCAGTGACGAATGTGGTTTATTTCAGAGAAGTTGCATAATAGCTCAAGTGGGATAAACAGGAATTTTCTGATGGTGTTAAATTTCACAATTAAACAGGGGACAGTTCCTGCTATAAGAAGGACAGCTAACTGATTTTAAAACAACCTTTTTGTTTTATACTGAAGCCAGCAAGCCCTCTGCCCATGAGTTACAGCAGCGGCAGACATCATCCACCAACTTGTGATTCTCTGCAGTTCCTCAGAGATAAATTTTGTTCTCCCAACCAAATTTAGAACTTGGAGGAGTTAAGGGAAGCTGTAAAGTCTACCACTGAGCTAGCATCGTTATGCTGGTCTCAGCAACCATACTAGTAGCTGAAATAGCTGGTGCTGTTGGAGGTGAGGCAAGACACAAGCTTGCAGCGAGAACGACACAGGCTATTTCTAGGAAAGAAAATGGAGGATTTCTGTCTTCAGGGCTGCTTCTCTGAATTTTTTTGCCAAAACTAAATTAACCCCATGAACATAGAACAAGCGTACATATATTACGGGACTTCTTTCATGAATAAAGGATGCCAGGTCACCTAACCTCCATCCAAATCAGCAGCACAGGAAGGAAAAGAGGAGAAGTGAAAGTAATTTGAAGTTACAGTAGGGAAAAGACAGAGGTTTACTCACAGCTGAATCATCTAACAGCCCAATCTCTCAGAAATTAGCAAATATCACATAAATTTGCATGGTTGTCATTAATCTGTTCCCTGGCCTGGGACCGACAGAATCTCCTCTAGCCATCTCTCAGAGATGTTGCCTGGCAGAGACACTGCAGTCTCCTGGAACAGCCCCTTCCAGTGCTGATCTCCCTGCAACGCTGCACCTCAGCACAAAGGAAAGGTCAGGGATGATTTTTCTGGTTATGACATAATTTCCACACAAATGATGCTTTTCCCCAGTCCCATCACCTAAAGCTCCCTTAACACCTGGTGGTTTAGTACATCTTCAAAATTTCCATTAGAGTGAGTCTTTACCGTTCTTCCTGCTCTTTAGGCTCAGGAAATACTTTGCATAGGATTTAGGGCATGCAAGTGAGAGTTTTCTTGCAGGCTGACCTTTTTATAATCTGTAATTCTCAATGGTCACAGCCTCATCCTCATCTGGAAACATAGAGGGAGAAAACCCCATCTTTTGGAACAATGAGAAAAAGGCTGATAAAATAACTGCCCGTCAGCTTCTGGATATGTGAGAAGAAGGATGGTCATCCATCAATAGATGCCTGAAATCAGCAGTCGAGAAGAAATAAAGAGCTCACATTTCTATTTTATGACTGGACCTCAGCGTCACACTGAAATGAAGTCAGCTGTACTTAGTGGTATCTGGGCCCTTCAGAGTTCCACCACAGAAGGCACCATGGGGCTGATGCTCAGAGGTGCCTCTGAGGTTCACCCACTCATAGGCACCTTTAGTGGGACAGGTTTCCTAGCTAAATCCATTGAGATGGACTCTATGTTGTCATTATGTATGAAGAATATGTGTGCAGTCCAAGGGATACCAAATTTATTTGTACACAGGGGAACTTTGAAGTCTTGCAGTGCGGAAATCTGCTGGAGGGCAGAGGGATATCAGGCTGCAGAGTTGGTATTTTGTGGTAGATCTCAGTTTCAGCACCTCCAGTCTCATCTGCTTCTCTTCAATCTTGCTGCTCTTATGCCACAGTTTCTATATAATCACTACTGAAAAATATTTACATGAAAAATGTTCAAAAGGGAGAGAGGTTAGCAAAACTGACAACTGGGCTAAATATAATAAGCAAATCTTTTCCAGTCTCTATAAAGTAATAGATCTCTGGTGCTGCTTACTCAGGACTTCTATCAGGCTGCTGTGCTCGCAGGAGGGTGCTTTCTTACCTTATTTTATGCATCAGTTTCATGTAGAATAATTGTTTGCTTCAGTAAGTGAGGAACACTCATTTTCTGATGGAGATTGCTTAGCTCAAGAACAAAATAAATGCAAATCTTCAGCTTGGAGAACATTAACTTTTTGTGCAATTTAGCTAGCAAATGTAAAAACGTGTTCATTCTTGAGGATTTTCTTCAAGCTGGAGCAGATACATCCTCAGACAAGACTGTGAAAACATGATGACATTATGAGCTCAAAGCTGAGTACTTGAATGCTTATTAGCCCAGGTCTGAGATCTCCATTCTCATGCATTTTTGAGAAGTAGATGTTTGCATTCATCTCTACAGATATGGCTTTGTTTTCCTCCGCCAACAGCAGGAACTCTTCCTTTTCAGATAAGCATCCAGCCCCCTAAATCTCTGTGTCTAAGACAGACACACAGTAAAACTGGGACTGTTTTGGCTGCCCTCCCACAAGGTAGTCCTATGATTTCCATCTACACTGCCTCATCCCAGATGATCAGGACTCGTGCCTGCACACAAATGAACTTGGTCATATTTTTGGTGAAGAAATAGTGAAGATAGGAGAGTGAGTATCCTGCTGTGCTGGCTATAAGAGAAGCAATGGCGAGGAGAAGGAGAGAGCGAAGCTGCCAAATGCAGCTACAGCGCGTGACATTGGGACAGACAGTGGAGAGGGGACAAGTACTCGTGGGACAGAACAAATTATGCAGTTTGTTTACTCTGCAGTGATGAAACGGAAAGGTCAGTTTCTATACACTCTGGCGTATAGGCTGGCTTATATGATTCATATATATGTATTTTAAGTCTTCTATATCTCTCCAGCTCAGGCTGCCGCTCGTTTCTAGTCTTCTAACAAGCAGGCTTTTGAACAGCATTCACACTCACTTTTTAAGTTTCGAAAGAAGTGTCTCTTGCTGTAGAGGCTGCTGCTAATGAGAGATGAGGCAAAGTGAGGAGACAGCACTGCTCTAGGTAGTCTCCGTGTTGTACCATCCTGCACTGTCTGAGCAGATGATAGCAACACTCTCCACCACCCTGGCTGCACCGCGCGGGTCAGAGTCTGTGTTAGCACACAAGTAACCATTAACCTGGCCTTTGCTGCTGGCTTCCAAAATCATTTCTGAGCATTCACCTCTTGTTCTGTAAATAGCAGTTGCATTCAAGGAAATGTCAGTGAGCAACAAGATAGGGCTCACTAGAATAGGAGTCACAGAAAAGCAAGGTCATGGCAACACAGATTTTACTCCAATCTGGGCAAATAAAGAAACTCTCTCACCAGCTTGATCTGTGTGAAGGGAGCTGCAGGGGACTGGTAGGGCAATAGTGCATCTGCACTTCACCTCACAGCCACAGAAACAGGCCGTGGCCACAAAGTCCCTCCACTCTTCCCACCACACTGTGCGCACGCTTGACATTTGAGTGACATGACCTGCAAGTTTGTCTGGTCTGCACTGGGAAGACCTATTGAAATGGGTGCTCAGCATCTCTTAGTTCTTCGTCCTTTGGGATTTTATTCACAAAGCAAAGGAATAACTCCTTTCTCCAGCCACATCTAGTTCAGACTTAACACTAGAGGTATTTGAAATATTGAAGTCTGAAAAGAAGGTATCCTAGTACACACATAAAAGGGTATGTCCCCCTGATTTATGATTCACAAAATATAGGATTGAGGACTGTGTGTGCACAGTATTATGAATGGATGCAGCAGAGCTGTCTGGCCAGGCCTGTTGGATGGTCTCATTAGCAGGTTTTTTCTGCGTCTCTGGCCCCATCTGCTCCCCTCTGTCCTCTTCAAAGACCAAATACAATTCTTTCTAACATGGCTGCCAAAGCTCAGGGCTTGTGAAAACAGAAGGGCTGACAATTCTAATTCCTCTCTTCTCACCTGCACCAGTCCAGAACTTTAAGCTCTGGACCCTGAGAATTGTCCTCAAGCCTGTTGTTTAACCCCTTCACCGGTTCTGCTCAGCAGCTCTTGCTGTGACAGAGAAGGTGCTGCCAGGCCCTAACTCCCAACCTAGTCTACGTCTCTGCTGTGGTCCCCAAACTCACCAGCAGCTCCCTTGAGGGTCTGTCTCCGGGAGTAAACCAGTCATGCAGTATGATACTTCTGACAGAGAGGAACATGGTATAGATGCTAGCAGGTCTGAATGAAAACCTGGCCCGTACTGAGCCTGCATAATCCCATCATAAAGGACAGAGAAGAAAGAAGATGGTCCCTTTCTGCAGGTGATGACTAGAAATGTAAGTAATGAGCCTGGCTTGTGCTTATGTGGAGTCACCTGAACCTTCCCACTGAGTATCACAGGAGAGCAGAGGTGGGTGCAGGTCACTAGCACAGGGCTGGGACCTCTCCCTCAGTCACCTCATGAGAAATGGGGTTTTCCCCTTGAGAAGGCAGGCAGTAGTGGCCTGCAAGTCACTAATGCTTTCAGGGTACCACCTAAGGATGTCTCGAACCCTGCCTCAGTTCCATCAACACTTTATAGTCTCTAACCAGTAAGAATCGACACATGCACAGAGAGTTCCAGTAACTCTCCTTCTCCTTCTTGCAAAAATACGTTTGTAAGAAACCTCCCCACACCAGGAACATCAGTTCAGTATCAGCAGAAGATAAAAACAGTGATACAACAACATCTTACTGGGAAATTCCCACGCATTTGGAGGACATCACTAACAGAGGATAAACTCTACCCAGGCCTGGTCTGGCTTTGATTTGCTGTGTCCCTCACAATGAAAAGTGATGGCTACACAGTCTCACAGAGACCTGAAAAAATAGAGGAAGGAAAGACAACTGTTGCTCAATTAAATTTTTCAAAAAACCAACAAGTGTTCTCCGCCTGCTGTCTCGCTCAGTGCAAGGCTTCAGGGGCTGGGCAACACATTGCTCGGTGAAATGGTTATACTAAGCACTGAGCAAAAACCCTTCTGATTTACAGCTCTCATACCTTCAACAGCATTACAGCAGGGATCGGTTTCACCTGCAGTACAGAGCTGTGCAATTTATATACCTTCCTCTGTCTTAAAATTCCCAAGCTGCACCGTACACGCAAGGAAGCAATAAAAGACACGGCGCACCGACAAGACTTACAGCCTGCACTCAGTTCTGATGCTGTAAAAAATTCCTAGCTGAAACACAGATCTAAGTTTCACATCTTTTATTTAACTTTCAAACATCATATCCTAGGTTTTGTGGTGATGGGCACTACAGAAAACACGATGAGAAATAGATGGGTAATTATGGTGGTAGTTTTGACTTTTACCATCATCTAAAACTGTAGTGAAGTCAGAAGACACAGGTTTATGCTTCTTGAGATATGTGTTTAAATCTAGTTTGTGTCATAAGTGATCTGAATGTAATGGTCACAGCTTGACTCCCAACCAGGCTTAGATAAGTGGCTTCGATTGAGAATTAGATGGGGTTTTCTGTATCAGAGCACATGTACCGCATGGTTGGGTACAAATCAGCGTGACTGGCAGCAGGTTTTGAGACTAGGAGAGAACAAGAAACTTAATTTCTGAAAGAAAGTTGTAGACAGTGATGTGCATGGGATGCTCCCTGGGGCAGCTGCCTGTAACCTGCCTGTTCCTCAGCCTGCAGCCCCTTACACCAGCTTCAAGCACTGCAGTTTGAGAGAGGCACTATTTGGTTTGGGAGGAAAGGAAGAGGCAGAGAGAAGCAGCTGGTGAAAATAAAATGTTAGAGGGTCAAAAACAGACAGGAAAGATATTTTAAATGGCATGTATAAACAGAGATCACAGGGTAACTCTGAAATGCATGACTAAGTATTGAAGCGGCCATCATACAGTCCATAACCCCTGACTGTTACAGAAGCCCCACGCAGGTAGGTACTGCTGGTTGCAGGATCCTTTGATGCCCAGGTACATGACAAGAGCATGAATCATCCCACAGCGAGAGACTGGACAGACCAGTTCTGGTCCAGAAATGGGGTCAATGGCAAGCATCCCCCACAGACCCCGATGATGGTCTGTGCTTCCTCACAGGGTGGGTGATGACAAGGCTCATCTCCTCCAGCGTGGGTGGCCCCAGCCTCCCTCGGGTGCAACCAAGGGTACAGGGACCCAAGTGGCATGATGGCTGTCCCTGGCCAGCCTGTGTGGCCCCATGGGGATGGTGACAACACCCACATAGGGTTGCCATAGGGTGCTGATGTGACTGGCCCTGCCAAAAGCACAGAAAGGCAATGTGGGGTAGAAGGGGAGGTGCTGTGCAGGGGCATCCTTAGGTGGCAGTGTCACCATGTGGGGTTGCCTGTCTCCCGTGTCCCCACGGTGTGTGAGCCACGAGAGGGCACTGAAACATAACCGAAGAGCTGAAACGCGCTCAGCCTTCGCGCCAAAGGGGGGGTCTCCAGTCGGATGGAACTGCCTTCCCCGCAATTACATCTTTAGATAAAATTCCAGAACAAAGGAACGATACAAGGGTATATTCATCGCTGCATGTTTCAACTGTCCATTATGAGGTCTGAAACAAAAACAGGGTTCATAAATACCCTACAATGAAATGCTTCTTGCGTCGGGAGCTTGTACGATGAAATACGACTTTCTGTTGTAGTTGTTTGTCAGGCTAAAACAATAATTGTATTGAAATTCTTTTTGTAATTAAACTGTTTGCTGTGCCTTGGGAATCTGCACTGGCATTTATGTAGTGTCCATCATTGCCGTATCGGTGTGCTTTATCTGCACAATCAGTTAAGCTTAGTATATTTTAATTGAAATTCTTTCAGTCTTTCAGCCGTTACTTCCCCCTTCAGATTATCATTCACATTATAGCTGCATTTCATGCTTATCCTATCCCGAGTGATTATAAGAATTATTCTGCCATTATTTTTAATTCTTCCCTACTTCCCCCTCACTTTCACAATCCCTTTTTACTACAAACTCTTGCTATTACGAGGGAATTTGGTGCAAATCTGCTCACACATTTTATTTTTTCTAACTATAAACCAGATGTAAGAAACTCCAACATTATAAGTATGCAACACTGGAAGATTGTCTTAAGAGCAGAAAATATGCCACTGAGATAATAGGAAGTATTTTAAAAGGCAACCAGAATATCTAAGATGTAAGTACTGAAGTAATTTTAATAAAATATATCCTAAAAATTTCCAGGAGACAACCTCACCAAAAAGGAATGAAAAGAAATCCTGTTACTGTCTTTTTCACACAATATATTTTCTCTTACTTCATGTAAATTAAGTTTGTTTAAAAATTTTAGTTAAACATTCTTAGCTCATCTTAGTATAAAAAAAAAAATCAGGAGATTCACAGGTTTTTGGATGAAAGAAAAAGGTTAAAATCAAAATTATTTGAAGAAGAGAAATTTTGATTTGCGTTTGTCCATAATTCTAATATAGTAACTTAGTTAAAAAAAAAAAACAAAACAGTTCTGCAAATACTTCTATCAATTAATACTCTCTTAGGAGCACATTTTTTACTGAAACTACTGGAAATCCATTTTTTAAATCTCTGCTTGATATTCATTGTCTCTCATCTCACCGGTATGACACTATTTACAGTTTAAGTCAGAGTGCTGAAACCCCCGATCCTGAACAGCCTGCATTCCTAGCCTCTGTTAGAAACAAAAGAGACAGGATGTAGAGTGAAGCTCAGAGGAAGGAATAGCATCGGAGTTTGTTTCTACTTCAGTGGGAAGCATCACATAAGTAAGAACAATTTGCCTGAATAATGTTTTGCAGGACAACAGTCCGTGTTCGACAGTGGCAAGAGAGAGGATCTAACCTAATAGGTTATTTCGATATCTCAGTACCACGAGCCTAACTAACCTCCACCATTTCATTTCAACTTCCACATTTATTTTAACTTCTGAGAGCTAAATTCTTCCTGATCGTAGCAGCATCGTTCTGGTACTCAGCGTGGACCTACAGCTTCCGTTAGCATCTGCGAGGGCCATGGGAGCTAAGCCGAACTGAATAACCCACAGATACCCACTCAGCAGGATTACAGGGAATTTTGCCATTCATTTGTCAAACCTTTAGACCTCAGGAGTTTTTGTCTAAGTCCAGATCACTTATGTGAGTGTGTGTGTGCCAGTATGGTAGGGGAAAAAAAAAATTCTTCTCTCAGAATCCGTATTGCCTATGTTTTCCTGGCTTGTGCTATATTTCAGAAAGCTCATACCAAAGTAAAAACGCAGCAGGGACATTTCTTTGTGGCTTCTGTATGAGATGTGGAAATTTTTTTGTTGGTCTACCAAACAGCTGATTTGTATCCACACTGTATTGCAAAATATAAAAGAAATATATAAATGTATAGGGACAATACTTGCATGTATCGGAGTAGTATATATTACATATGATTCTATTACATTTCTGTATGTGTATGCATGCGTAGAAATTCTGCCTACCACAGAGGGGGAAGAAAATACTGAAAATGCACCCTAACTTAATCAGGTATATTCCTGGTTACATTGATTAAGGAGAGCAGAGATTTGTCTGGCTCCTGGACAGATGACTAGTCTGTAGCACACTCAGTATTTTCCAGCTTTAAATCTCCCATGGCCCACAAAAATCTTTCAAGTATTTCTTATTGTTAACTGTGGTAACTCGTGATGCAGGTAGATCTGATCTCTTGAATGATTTCCTCCCACCGAACTACCCAGCAAAGCAAACCTGACATCAGCACACCCATCTACATACGCTTCTGTTTTGCACCACTGGGAAACACACCGAGCGATATTCTGCCCGCCGGGAGCAAACGCTAGCCCAGCAGTGCTCGAGATGCACTCTCCTTCAGGGGATGGGGGAGAAAAAAACCCTATTCTCTGGGAACATTCAACATCCCCTACTCTTTTTTTTTTTTTTTTTTTTTTCCCCTTCTTTTAAATGTCAGACTCCTACACAGTTTCTTTGAAAGTTCGAACAGTTAGTTAGATCAGTCTGGAAGCAAAACAAACCACAGCGCATTTCACCTTTTGCAGAACTTTCCAAGACAGCATGCATTTCAGAGCGGTGACTATTCAATGTTTAGCTCTCTGGGGTTGGGGTGTAGACCTAAAATTCAAAACATTTTTTTGTACAGCTGTGTTGAATCAGGGCTTATTTCTGAGTAAGGTGGCTGAATTTTTAATATTAAATTCTCTTTTAAATTGATCACTGTTGTATTTAGGAACATCGGATGGAAATGGATAGTTCTGCTGCAGAATTGCTCACTCTGCTTAAGATCCAAGTTAACTGGGTTGGAAGGTTTCTGATTTTTCCTTCAGCTATGTTTTGCCTGAGGTACAGCCTGTGACAACAGAGTCTAGACTCTTTGACCTACTCGTGGCATTTTCTTTCACTGTGCGTGCTGGGAGATGCTCAGGCTGCTGCTCTTTCCCTTATCACGATGTTCAGTGGGAAGTTCTTCTCCACCTCTCCCTGCTCAGGGGAAGCTGGGTGCTGGAGCATCGCAGGCTGATAGTACATGGGGCACAGCAGATATAGGGCTTCCCATGCAATAAAGTGCTATGGGAGATGCTGGCCTGGTTTTGAACCCTGAGCTTTGAAAGTGAGTTGCTTCTATTCCAGCTTGCTGCAAGATCTGAGCCAGAGCAGCGATCTCACCACCGAAGTACTGGGAATAACGAGGGATGCAGCTCAATCACCCTCACCACTCCTTGTGGGGGGTCTGTAAGCAGCCAAACCCACCATAAAGAAAGGAGGACAGAGGAAAGGAACATGTCTGAGTCCGTAGTGCACTTGGTAACAAGAGGAGTTTGTATTTCCCTGTCCTCTGTTCCCAAGAGCAGCATCAAGCTGGGGCTGAATTAACAGCTAGCAGTCTGCCAAAATCATCTCTGGAGTGCACGGGGTTTGTGTGTGTGTCATCACCTCGGCAGCATCAGCCTGGAGGGCCCCGACGCTTTTGAGGGTGCGTAAGTGGACATTGCTGTGATAGAAAAAGGTACCTAACGAGCAACGGTGGATCTGAAGGGCCCAGATAATGATGTGGGGCTGAGGCAGACAACGTTGCCAGCTTGCACATCATACATACAGGCTGTGGGAAGTGCCCAGCATGATGCTCTGAGTGCTGTTTGCTAACTGCGAAATGTGGGTTAGCGTGTTTATGCTGCATCCAGGAATGAGCAGGATACTCCCCTGGCAGCAGGCAGGGCAGCAGGCTCATACAGCCCACACTGGGTAAAGAGAGAGGGCAGCAACACTGTGTCCAGTGTGTCCAATGGAGTGCATAGCTCAGAAAAAAGTCCTGCCTCCCAAGCTAAGTGAAAACATTCCATTTAAGAGTAACTGATGAGGGCTTAACAGTGGTGGGTTTGCCAGGACCTGTCACTGAACAACTGTGGCTCCCATTCCTCTGGACCAGGGCTGCCACAGCAGCTGCCTGTCAAAGTCAGGATGGGGAGGTGGCAACGCCTCTGCCCTTCTGTCTGACCTGCACAACCAGGGTTGGATTGGACTAGAGCTTATGGCACAAATTAAGATGTGCTGAAAGATAAGAGGTTGCTGTGCCCACAATAACTGTGGTCACAGACTCATAAAATTGTTTAGGTTGGAAAAGACCTTTAAGATCATCGAAACAGCTGAGTTTATGGTTATGGAGGTGAGGGCATTGGCGGAGGTTGGCGGCAGATAGGCAGCATGCCAAAGAGAAAAGCTGCCTTCTGGCAGAAACACTCGGATTGCCTGGCATAGTGGGGTGGTCAAAGGTGAGTAGCAGGGACATAAAGCACATCTGTACAATGTTGGTGATCACAATATAATGCGAATCATCTCTGGCATCTCTGCTTGCCTGGAGATGGTAGTAGAGTCCACCTCTCCAGTATATTCAGACTATTCCATGCCTAGTGTTTGTACATGCTGAAATAATGAAGAATTACAATATTTATTTTTTTAAAGGAGTGCATTATAAGCCTTGACAACCTAGAAAATACTGTGATTTATCTATCTCCAGTCACAGGATTTGCCCACCCTGTGTCAAACTTTGTTATTCCCTGTCGTCATCCATCATGCAAGAGGAATGGCCAAGGACACCCTCTTCGTAGCCCTCAAGTCTAATTCTGTGGCAGCCTAATGGTTCATCTTAACTCTTTGCTCTCCAGACAGAACCCCCTCAGTTCTGAATTAAAGAGATGACAGAAGAACTAAAAAGACGGGTCCTCCATAACAACTGTGACTTCAGAATAAGTGGTCTCTTCTTCCCAATATTAGCAACACAGAAACACTCTCGCTACCAAGCACAACCCTGTGTACAGTTTGTGTATAACCTTTTAAACAGCTTTTGCTGTAAAACACAAGTCTGTGTTTGCTGTAACAGAAGCATTTCATTCCTCACAGCAGAATAAAAGACTTTGCTGAAAGAGAAAGGGCATTGCAAGTCTCTGCTTTGTGCTCTGAATCCTTTTCCAGCATCTTCCTTTTAATACATCTCAAAAGGGGGGAGAGAAGAAAAAAAACACATTTTAAAAAAAGTGTTTTAGAGTGTTTTCCCAAGAAATATCACAGACTGAATTGAAACACCTTATCTACAAGGAGGTCCTGGTGGCAAGTGCAGAAGCAACACAGGAAAAAAATCAATACAGCCTGCAGAGATTAAAAACATACTGGAAAAACATAAGAAAAATGCAACAATTAATGCCAGTTGTACATATAATACGTGAAAACAAAGCAGAGAGGCATTAGCGTCTACACACAGATCTATTGGATAGGTAATGCTTTCATCTCAACTTGAAAATGGAAGCTTTATTAGACTGCTTCCCATCAGGAGGCTTCATACCAAGAACAGTGTAAAGGTATAACTAGCTAAAAGCCTCTTCCCCCAACAATTTCCACCCACTTTGCATATGGGTGAAATTCAAATGTCTCAACCTCAGACTGAGGTGGTGTCAAGCAGGATTCAGATTTACCAGCTTGGACGAAACTACATGCTCCCACTCCAGTGGAAGACATGAACTAGCCAACCAAGAAGTCTTGTGATAGGTGGGAGCATTTGCTCTGTGACTTAACAGCCGCTCCATGAAGGAGAAAGAGATTGTTGTATTGTCACACTGTGTTATGCTGTATCATCTGTTATTATGCACCTGACTTGAATAAATTGTCTTACACGGGTTTTAGCTGTGGAGGGTTTAATAATAAAATAAAGATGTTCACACAAGAATTATGCAAATATTTAAGATGTGACTCAGTGGAATGATTCCTCAAAATTCCCTCCAGCAGCTTTACATCCATACAATAAGTAAACCAAATTTTACCATTTTACCTAGTAACTTGACTGTAAAGTTCAGGAAAAGGCATCCTATCTAACAGCTCGTTCTTGCTCTACTGCCTAATATTAAATGTTACATTATGAAACCTGAGTAGAATATTTGCCTCCTTAGTTTTTCAGATCAGGAATAGCAAAGAAGAATACCCTGCGTCTCACAGACACATACCATCAACATAAATTTTAGTAAAACCACACACCATTCAGAGTGGGGCTACAGATCAGTATAAGCATCAAACAGCTTGGCAATACAGTAAGAACAGCACTTTAACCTTCCTTCTGCTACTGTTACATTAAAATAAATCAAGGTTAAAACCTTTCCTTTTAAACCCCAGAAACGATACTTATAGTTTACTCAACCCCTACCTGACACTGGTACAGAGTCACATATATGCCGGTGGCTCGGACACTTGGTACTACTTCAAGGCAGTAAAATAGCTAAACTGATGGAACCACTTGAGAGTCCTCCCAGTGCAGGATCTTTAAGGACTAAGAGTGCATAAAACATCCAGGCCTCTAACTCACATTCGGTACAATTTATATCCAAATACACCCAACATACTCTCAGCATTACATAGAGGTCAGCAACATATCGCTATCTCTAACGGCACATCTAGGGGCAATACACACGGAACTACGGTTATAAGCCACCATGAAGGGGGAATTTCATCGAGTTAGGGGCTGTGTTTCATAGGGATTTCCAGAATGGCTCTCAGAGCTAAGCTCCTATTTTGTCCTTGATTTTGTGGCAGGGGCACCTCATGCTTTGGCCAGGCTCCTGTTTTAGCATCGTATAAATCCAAATGGATAAAGAAAATACTTGGGCACTGGTGTTCCCGCTGCAGACAGGCTTCTTGCCAGCATGGATAAACAAAAGTACTTTTCATTTATTAGTTACTAGATTTCATTCAAACTCCCAGAACACTGATTCTTTTACTTTGGACCACATCCCATGCTTCTGAAGCCAGTTGTAAGATTCTCCTGACCACATTGAGAGCAGATTCATTTGAAAAGCATTTTAAAGGCTCCATTCTGTCATGCTTACACAAGAAGGTGTAAAGCGACTTCAACAGGTAATTCCTGAGGATAAGGATGACTTTGCACAAGCCAAATTTGCAAGATTTTAATGAGCCTCAAATAAGACCACTAACTTTTCTTCAGTAATGCTGTCCACTCTCAGAAATAAGCAATAATCATTCACAACACCCCATGAGACAAGAAGTCATAGCGAGCCCTATTTTAAGACGCATAAGCTGCAGAAAAGCTATTAAGGCCTCATAGCAAGCCAATGCTGGAGCCAGCACTTGGAGTGCAGGCAGTCCTGGCTCTTAATGTACATATGAACCTGTTAGTGCTGAGGTTCAACTTTGTCCTGTCAGACGACTTGAGTGTTTACTAAATCCAGATGGCCTGAGGAAATAAATGAGATTAAAAAGAGTCTGTTTCATTCTCACACTGCCCAAGGCCCTCAGCAAAGTATTGAGTTGCTACAGATAATGCCTGTACGTGCGGGCAATGGTGCAACCGTTACGAACATGCTGAGGACTTCATTTAACTTGTCTTCAGCAAAGCTTGAAAGCCTTTAACACTTCCACGCCCGTAAAGAAAAAGAACATGACATTCTGCCTTCTCTGTTCGTTTTGACAAATGCTGCGTTATCTCTGATTTTCAACTGTATGGCACCTGGGAAATGTTTTCACTGACATCTCCAATAGGTGGCATTTCCTAAAATGGCAAGGATGGGGGGATCCTAACCTTTTTGAGGGGCCCAGGAAGGACACACAGGGGACATGGCAAGTGGAAGCACTTGATCTCAGACTCATGCTCTGGATACACTAGCATACAGATGGGCTGGAACTTGCCAGCCCTGCCCAGAGGCAGCAAAACCTCGATTTGCTGAGTATAGCACATAAGAAAAAGGCAGAGAGAGCAAAATCTTCCACATATGAATATCACGAAAGAGACGTGAGTAACAATCCTCTGTGTTCCTCTGGGAGGTAAAAAAGGATGTTGAGTTTGGATCATCAGCAGGAAGCTGTAGGAAGCCCTTGATGGAGCTGTTAGGCAGAAGCTCGGAAAGAGGTCCACCAGGACCCAGGAATGCTCAATCCCACTTTGGTGTGGGACAAGGACTAAATGGCCTTCTGAGATTGTCCTACAGAGCATGTGCAGTGATAAAATTAGCCCTGCTGCCCTGTATAAGGGGTGCAGAAGGAGCAATGGGGAACTTTGTGGCCACACAGTCTGTAAAACAGTACTTGGTCATGCTCCCCACTGGCTTCCAGGAGCACAGTGTTCAGGTGTGTCCTTCATCAGAGAGCAGTACCACACAGAACTGACTGCAGCTGCACTGGTGGGCACAGTTGAATGGGGCTGCATAAACACCAGGAAGTCACCCAGGGTTCTGGAAGAGTGAGAAAGATGATGCAGTTGACTCACCTCCTGCATGGTGTTTTGTGGGCACAGGCTGGACAAGGAGGTCATCTTTGCAGAAAAGATGGGCAAGATCTTGATTTTTCACTTCAATAGCTACTCTTTACTTGTAAGCCCTTCTCAGATCTCCTTTCCTATGACTCACTTCCTTCATCATTTTAATATGATGAAACATTTTTCTTTTTCTAAGAAAAAGGCTTCAGGTTGAGAGCTCCCTATAGAATGAGAGGAGGGAAGTGTGCTCAGGGTAAGGGGTTGCGACTTGGGAAAACCCAGATGACTGCTACTAGAGACTTGGATAGGTTTCCTGCTTGCTCCCCACCTCAGCTCACCGCTTGCAAGTCAGAGATAACAGACTTCTTTTCTTGCAGACATTTGTCTGGGAAGATTTGGGGTTAGTGCACATCCAGCAAGAGGTGGCCCAGACTTCAGCAGAGATGCCAGCTCTTTACCATTGTACAAACAATAGCACCTCTGAGAAGCGAGCCTTTGCTTTGTATATTTACTTCGTTTCTTGTTCAAGCTTTGTTAGGGAGCTGAGGCACTTAGGCTGGTTACTAAAGTAAAGAAGTGCTATAAAAAGAGATCAGCGCTTGCAAGGAAATCCAAGCGGCAGAAGCATGAACAAAGATCCATTGAAAGGCAGGGTTAAATAAATACAAATTAATTTGCATAGTTCCAAAGTCCTTCGGTCAATACACGCCTGTTCTCATTATTATTCAATAACATTTAGCTAATATATTTGGATTTGCAAGGCCAATGTTTTCAAACATTTTTCTAAATTAGCACAAATCTTCTGCTTCGTCTTTTCTTCATCTACTGTCAGCAGAACAAATAATCAGAGAACAAATAGATACATACTCCGTTTATAAATTCTTCTTGCCAAAGACTCGACCTCTAGAGACTTGACTTCACATTTGCTTTCCTGTAGAATTTAACAAAATTAGTCATGTGTGATTTGTTGCGTGTTTCTTTCTTTTCAAATGACGGCAAAGCTCAGAAATGTCTAGCTCTGGTGATTAAAGGAAGAAGGGAGATTTTATTAATAATGCTTAAGTGGAAGGATATTAGAATGCCAGAAATACTTCTTAACATCCTCCACCTGTAGGTAAAAGCTTATAAAATTTCATCTTCTGTCAAGACTGAGGTCATATCCCACTTACTACCACAAAGTCAAAGAACAGTGGAACGAATCCTAGCCTCGGATACCTCTGCGTGTTCCTGGCTGGGCTATCGATAGGATAGGCCAAATATTAAATTTTGTAACAGTATAATGTGCAAAGCACCTGCATGATGTGGCCCTACCCCAAGGCACAGACAACCTGAGATGATTATGTATCGTCAGAAGCGCATCCCTTCCCTTCTTTCTCATTAGAGCCAGAGGAATGGACTCTGGCTGAACCATTTGCTGCATTCGAAGGCATCTGCATTTCAATAGGGAACTTGTCAAGGTTGACAGTAACTGGAGAGCTACTTGTTATAATGTTGTGTACTACAGTTGCCGCATCCCTACTCTCTGCTTATTGCAAGCGTACTCACTTGTCATTTGGAGGCCTTTAAAGTATGTGACAATGGGGGCTCAAACACCACAGAAAGGTAGGAGAAGCAGAGGACATGGCCAGCTTCTTGAACGTGGTTGTGCCTTCATTTTTATGAATCAACCTTCCTGGTCTCAAATGATAATAAATGGAGGATTGGGAGATCAAAGGTAATTTGATTTATGAAAGAAAACTAACTGTGATAAGCATGCTACCCTTGTACATTTCAAGACAGCAACATCAGGGAAATTCTTCAGTTACTGCATTGATGCTTCCTCTCTAAAAATTTTTTTAGAAAGTTAGAAACTGTTCACTTAGAAAGGGCTATTCAAGTCATCCCATACGGCTAAAGTCAGCAGAGCAATAGGAAGAATGCTTGGGAAGAGTCCCAGCTGTGAGCATCTGTCAAGAAATGGTGGACACTCACTCAAGTGATAAAGAATTATTTGTTTCAATGGAACAGAAATCATGTACAGAAAATTCATATCTGTTACAGATCTGGCTTTCTGCACTCTGCATTCATGGTCCTCTAATGACCAGTATTACCTCATAACACGATGAGACTGACATTTTCAGCCATGCCAGCTCTAGTTTGCAATCTATAAATCAAACAGGATTTGGCCAATATTTTGGTATTTCCAATAGAGACGCTTACCCTGGAAGTGGAGTTAGCAGCTCTGGTTGCTGGTCTCTGACCTGATATTAAAAGGAGCTTCAGTATGGTGTGATGATACCTCAGATAAGCGAACCCTCTGAATTTCACGTGAACCAGAGCCACGATATACATCATCACCATTCATTGCCAATTTAGAACCCAGATGGAACACATACCATTTTTCTCTATGAAAGCAAAAAGTCCTTTGTTCAAACCAGCATTAACACTTGTGTTGGGTGAAACCAGCACCTGAAATCAGTGTCCAGTCAGTTGCTTTCTGCATAATTGGAGCAGAACAGCTAATGAAGTTTCCTCTGGAAGCACATCCTGGTACCTAGTGCCTGACTGCCCGTCTTCCTCTTTTTGTCTCCATTTCTTTCATCTTCCCACTTACACACCTCTTCCTGTCCCCTTGTGTCCTGCCTCTCCTCCTGTCCCTTGCTTTTGTGTTACTTTTCCATCAATGTCTTTCAACATTCAGCTTATTCCCTTCTAATTCCACTCAGAAAAACAAAAGTTCATGAACAACATTCCTATAGGCTGCTTCAAACATGGCTTATCTCAAATGGTCCATTCATCCCTGGGCCATTAAGTAATACCTTTGTAAACAAAGCAAGTTCACTCTCTGACAGGTATCAGAGGCAAGAATACAGCTACTGACCACTTAGTGTCTGTCCACATCCATGGGAAGTAAACTCAACGGGGAAGGCTGCCCTCTGGGTAAGCTCACCAAGGCAGGATGAACATAGCAATCTGCTTTGCTTTTTGCATCTTTTTCCCTTCCTGTGTCTAAAGTCCTTGAACTGCATTGGCTTTCCAACAATGGTATCTATAGATGATAATTTCTTTATTTGACAATAATCATTCTTTCTTTGTAGAAGAGTTATGATTTCCCAACATTTTATAGACAAACAGCTACCCTGCTTTTCTGAAAACGTGAAGAAAAGAGATCTCTCATTCTCTTCACTACATAGTGCTGAGCTGCTGAAGAGGCAGTTGGGGTCAGCATTATCCAAGTGGTAACAAGCAAGTTGGCAAAAAAAAAAAAAAAAAAAAAGTCTCTTTACTCTCTACTAAGACAAACATCTTGTTTGAATAGATTTTTGCATTTAAGAGCCAAATTATGAGAGCACTTGCTCTTGTGTTGTTTGGAGAAGCATAAAACTAGAGAATGTGTTGTAGCCAGTTCACTAAAGCAACCAGTAAGCCAAAGACTTTATTTTGAAAGACAGAGCAAAAGACCGACTTGTATAGTGAAATGACTCTTTCTAACAATAATCCAGGAGTCAAGACGTGTTAGCAGTTACATTTCACACTGGCAGCCCAGACCTTTCCAAAGACACTAGTGCTGGGTCAATGAAGCTGGGGTTCCAGGTACAGCAGCTTGTGTCCCTCCCATGATCTCCTTTCATGCTGGACCACCTGGAAACACTGCTGTAAAGAGGAAAACAAGTATAGGAGCTCAATGATGGCTTCGTGAATCCTCTTTGATACTGGGAAAACTTATTAAAAACAAGAAAAAAGGCAACAGGAAGCTTATAATCATTCAATAAGAAAATCCCTCAGTGCAGAGAGAGGGTGTTTTTTTTAATTAACACATCTGGCTATACCTAAGACAATGTTTGTGGGTCCTCCTTAGCCTTTCCTGATGAAGCTCTGGGATCCAGCAGCTGCCATAAGTGAGGTTGCAGGTTAGCTGAGACCTGTCTTTTGCTGGGTTAAGATCTAAATAGCTAGGTCTCCCAGCCAATCCATTACTCTCATTCTGTGCACTTTGGTAGCAAATGGCAGCCCTGAAAAGTGTGTCTCTTCTGACTTTCTCAGGTTTTCTGGTGTTCCCAAAGGTAACAGCAAACCATTGTGCACTTCAATGGACAGAAATACGCAACAATTCTTGGGAAAAAAAAGGATCATAACACAAGTAAAATGTTCAAATACATTTCAATAACCTTCTGCAGCTCTAAGTGCCACATTAGTGGTTTCAAGAACTTTACCCCATGTTTCAGGTAAATTCAGTAGAGATTGCATCTAATTAAAGCAAAAATTTGAAACTGGGCCTATTTCCACAGGCCTCAGCAGGCCTTGGATCAGGCTGAATTTCACATTTGAAGTAACACACTTAAAAGCCTGTACTGAGTCTGTTCTATTACTCCAATCATGTGTTTATATGGAATTATTTGGCTCCTGTTACTTCAATGAGCATCTATTTATATCCAAAATAGTCACATTTTTATGATTCAAGTTGTCCAACTCCTCATTGTAGATAGAGGTACCCCTTAACCTAAGGGACAGCTGCAAATAGCTCAGAAAATATTGGATTATTTTAAATATTTTTCCTTCAAGGATGAAAATCACTTGTCTTCATTCTTTTAAACACAAGCTTTCTAATTTTGGAGGGGGGATGTTCTTCTTCGTTCTAATGAAAGAAATCTCAGAAAAAAACCCACAAGATGAAATAACCTGCTGTAAGCTTCATCGAGTATGAAAAACACCAGAGGCTTAGACAACTGCTCACAAGGAGTTAAGCTTGCTAGGGAGAAATTGCTAAGCACCTTCCAAAATAAATGAATAATACAAAAATAAACAAATACAAAGTTTGTCTGTCTTAATCTTTGTATTATCACTATGTTTGCCCAGAAAGCTTCTGTAATTTTAATAATGTGGAAAATAATTTCTTTGTCCTTATGGACAAAAACCCTTTTTCAGTTCATTGTACACTGGAAAAATCTTGACTATAAGGTGCTTTGTAATTTAGTTCTGATATACACCTTGGCTCACAGGTGTAATTAAAAACCCATTATAATCATCCAACGAGTAAATCAGAGTAGTCCCGAGAGGAGCTGAGCTGTGAGAGCGTCTATTTATAAAATCATATTTAATGTAGTCTTATCTCTACACTGAAAAAAACATCTGTTTAACATACTGTAAACAAAAATATTAAGGTTCTCTGGCCTTTTTGTCAGAGTGACTTATGACATGATCTGCAACATAAGCAATTAAGGTGTAGCAGAAGAACTGCCTAATTTCTATGGAAACAACTACAAAAACATTGTACATTTGCTCCTGGTTGATACTTTTAGCTCAGGAGTGAAAAAACAAGAACTGATATGGGAGGGAGCTGGGGGGATTTAAGGGAGGGCTTGGTCAACAATTTGCAGCCTCTCTTTTTTGTTATGTCTTGGTGCAGAAAAAGCAGAGGTAGCAACAATGTTGTTTTATTTATTTTTTTTCCTCTTCTGATTTTGTCTTGAGACTGGAGGGAAAAAAAACCATATTGCCTCAAGTGTTAATGAGCTCAGATTTAAAAAAAATAATATAAGCCAACCACTACCACCACCATAACAGAGTAATAAGCATATTTGCATAATCCACTCTCTCCCATGCATTTAAAGATAACCATGTCTTATATCCAGAAGATGAGATGCAGTTTGTGCTACCATGAGGATAAAAATGGGAACATAAGCACTTTATGATTTAAGAAGTTACACTAAAATATCACAATGAGACCAACAGAAATTGGCCATAAGCTGTTGTCAGTGTCATTGTAGGAAAGTCAAGCACAAAGTTCAAATCTTTTCCACTGTCCCTGTGAAATCATGTACCCCACCAATATAGTGAATTTAAAATGGATGGATAGACACTAAGCCGAGTGTCAGTATCAGGATGGACATTGATGAGTGGTGCTGTGCTCAGATACTGCGCTTGCTGGGAGCAGGATAGATCCAAGCAATACCACAACATAGCAAAATCCAAGGTCTTCTGTTTGTCAGTGGGAAATGCACCAGCATAAGTAATGGTGCTGCATAGTCAGGTTTCCTGCGGAGCTTAATGAATCAGAGTGGGATATCACACCTGAATTCATGTGAGCATCCAAACCAGAACACAGGTCAGTGCTGCATCCGGCAACACTTTGAGGAGGAGGACTCCAGAGCTGCTGCAGGAGCTCAGAAGTGTCCATAGCGGTAACTAAACCCTGTGCTTGTGGCACCCAATGCCTCTGTCACAGGCAGAGATGGCTGGACTTGTGCTTTATCTCACCCTGGAACAGCTGCCATGCAAACTTGGCATGTGAGCCTTCCTGCCAGCCCATGTGCGATGATTATTCTCTTCTTGCTTCATTTCTGTCCCTTTGTTAAATTGTAGAATCCAAATTGCAACTACACCTCTAGAATGAATTAGCTTCTCTTCAGGGATCAGGCTCTGTTTCCCTAGTTTGTTGTAGGGGTGAACATTAAATGCAGCAATCATTACATTTTTGAGTAAACAATAATTGCCTATGATTATATGTTGATAAAACACAAGATGCAGATGAGCAGCATCTCAAGACCCGAGGAAATTAAATCAGAAAAACCTTCACGGCAAGGACATAGCTAAAGACAGACAAAGGGAACAGAGACATCCTACACTGCCTGGTTTGTTTATTTCCATTTTCCACTTGTAGACAGTATTAGATTATCTATATGGTTTCCACTTGCTGGGGACACTCTCTTTTTGGTATGTTAAAATACCAGCATTCAAACGGGAAATCTTTCATATGCAAAATCCAGAAGCAAACAGTCAGATGGCACTTCAGGTTCCTTCAGAAGCATCTGAATATGGTAAATGTGTAAGATACACAATTGTCTGCCTGGGCAAAAAGGTGTCCTTGAACTCCAGCTTTCAAGATCATGAAATGCTGTATCAAGTGACTAGGACAGGAAACCAAAACTAACACAGCGGCATGTATCAGTTCATCAGGAAAACGTCCAATTGTAACATTGCCCAAACCAAACAGCAGTAGGTATGCTGTGCTATCAAAGTTCTTCCTAAACAATCTCTTGCTAAATTCACTCAAAGTCATGGCTGAAACTTTGGGGCTACTGAAATCCATGAAAAATTTCTGACCCACGTAATAACAACAGGATCCTGCCCTGTGCGATGTACCTGTGTTAACAGACCTCTGCACAGGGATGTGTAGTTAATTTTCAACATCTGCTCCTGTTGTGAGCTGGTGCAGAGGGTATCTTAATTCAGATAGAAGCGATTGATAATTATATTGGCTCTGGAGGTGTTCTGGCTGATCCACCCACAGCAGCAGAATTACATGCAGCATTTTCATTTGCAGATGGGTAAATTGGCAAAAAGACAGTATGTGGCTTGCTTGAGATTACATGATTACAGCTAACAGCAAAATATACCTGGTTAAGAGAAATTACAGGACAATCCAGTTTACAAGTGCCATTTTCCCTTTGAAAACACTTCTAACCGTCTCCAGCTACATAACGGAGCCATTTCCCTGCTCTTCTCAATAGCACAGTTGAGTGAAAGGGAAGGATTTCCTCTGATGTCTACTAGAGCCAAAAAACCAAAACAACCTCAGAGCTGAATTCATTGCCCTTTCACAACCACCAAGTATCAGAAAGGACCATCTGAGATCACAACCGATGCACAAAGAAATTAATTTGGTGTTGACACTTTGCAGTGCTTTGAGATTGTAAGTCAGAGGCTGCTTGGCAGGTAACAAACACCACCTCCGTTAAACACAGGAACACAGCAGCTGAGGAGACCTTTCTGAGTCATCAAGCACAATCCCCCACTAACATAGATTGCAGCATCTAATATCCCTGCTTCCTTAATAGCCCTCATTATCACAGCAGCTAAGCATCTGGCAAAATACACAACACTGGCACTGCCCTCCCACAATGATCTGAGCCTGTGTGCGTGCTAAGAGGGAAGAGATATTTGTTCGTACATTTTTATGTACCTGTGAACTTCTGAAAACAGACAATAGTCACTTACAGGCCAATGGAAACCTGGACAGGAAAGATCTTTGAAATATTTCTCAGATAGTTGAGAAAGACAGAAATAAAACATATTATTCTATCCCACTCTTATACCTGGAAGGATCAGAGTATATTTAGGCAACGCATTCCTTCCATGCAAAAATGTAGTCCCAGACATTAAAAAGAACAAAAGGTATCTTTCTAGCCTTAAAAAAGTCTGCATGCTCAGCTTACATGGGCACATGGCAGTGTCAAGTGGAATGTGTATTCCCTGTGATAATAAATCTCATAACAGAAATCAAAGCCAAGTTGAACTGCATGTTAGGCATTAAGTGTCCCAAACTGCTCATCTCGCTAAACCTTCATAATAAAATAACATTACAGTCTATAATTACATGGTGTAATGATGCCACAGGAGTAAAGCTCAGGGAAGTCTTAATTTTCCAGGCTTTGCAATAAGTGTGAATTGGTGTGAGGCTTAAAAGGCATTCACAGTCTGGACCCAAGCCTAGGTGCAAATAGGACTATCATATGTGACACAAACCAGACAAATGCTACAAGTTCATGCTCAGAGTTGCTAAGCAAGCACCAGGGAAGTTCCTGAAAGCCACCAGGTCTATTGGCACTGCATAAATAAATCGCCAGATTTACTGGTGGAGTGTTGCAACAATGGCTGCCTGTTGCACCTATGGTGTTGTTTTTGATAAGTCAACAGAAGGATCTGGAAAGACTGGGAGACTTTTTTGCACCGTGTCTTCTGACAAACTGCGAAACAACAGAGCTAAAGTGGGGAATGAAAAAAGAAGATTTCAAAAAGACGAGTATTAAGTTTAAAAGGACCCTTTTTTCTGAAGTCCCCAGATGTGACCATTTGTGCTTTTAGAATGCAAGATGCTCTACCAAGTCAAGAGAAACTCAAGACTTTTTTGGCCAACACTGATCTGGTACCAAGACATAAAAATGCAGCAAATTACCCATAATTACCCTGGCAGTCTGTGATGGTACTGAGATATCTTGAGGAGCCAAGGAGCTACTTCAGGTACTGTGCTCAGAACTGCTTCTGCTTCAGTAATTCAGCCATCTCCCAGGCAATACATACTGCAAGAGGATTTGTCTCCTCCTCTTTCTATCAAAGTGGACAGTCACCCAACGCTATCACCTGATACTCTCAAAACAATCACCTGAATGTGGAGTTTAAAGTTTAATGTCATAAAATTACACTTCAAATTACCTCACTCAGAAAAGAAATGTGTTTTTTTTTTTAAGAGAAGATTTTATACCTGCAGAAGGTCTAAATGCTAAGATAAATCTATTCCCTCTGATTAAAGTAGCAGTCTTAGGGGCAGGATCCCATTTTGGCAATGCAGACTGGCTGCTGAAACAAAGTGTAAGGCTTAAGTCTGCTGAGTGAATCTACAAGGACATGCTTTATTATTACAGAATAATTTAGTTTAGACAGGACTTCTGGAAGTCTCTAGTCCAACCACCTCCTCACAGCAGCAATGTCTTCAACTGGTCAGGTTGCTCATGGCCTTGCCCATGAGCGACCATCTCCAAGGGTGGAAATTTCCCAGCTCCTGTCTTGGTGTTTCAACACACTTGCTGTAAAAATGGCTTTTCTTCCATCCAGCCCCAAACTTCCCTTCCTCTAAATATTGCTTCTAGTAATGCTGCCTCTCTTTACTATCAACAAAGATGGAGATAGAAATCTCCAGTCTCATAGAGACTGCTGCCGTGCTCAACTGCTCAACTGCTTCCGTCCTATGGGACAAACCATCTCCTGGAAGTTCCTCTATTTGTCAGTGCCTGTAAAGGGACCCTAGAGGATCTGGGTGAGATGCTCAACTTTCAGATCACTAAAGTTTGGTTAAGTCAATCTTTTTGCTCAACTTTTCCCCACCCTCTCTTGGAACTTCTAACCCATGGGATACTCCACTGTTGTAAAATCAATATAAGATATTGAAATACCATCAAAAAGCTCATGGAATAAATTGTTTGGGAACACACATAGTCTCAAGTAGTAAAATGTTTAATTTCAATATCTGACTAAACCAACATTTTGGGGAATATAGCAACATTTAATTTGTTTCATTTTGAATCAAGACATGCCAAAACCAAAACAAAATTAGATCAGTGTTCTACTAAGGTGAAATAAATGTCCCATTTAGACTCTACAGAGAGAAGACCAGCATTTAGAAGGAAAGCATTTTTTTTTTTCCATTTGTAACCTTCCCACTAAAATGAACTTCAGAATTCTCTATCGGTGCCTATGATTCTGTGAGATGCTAAAGTTTTAGACACTTCTGCAGAATTTTACTTTTACTCAACCTATGGATTAGAATTTAACCCTGAAGTTCCACTTGAAATGAAGTACCTGAAGTACCTGTAAGTACTTCAGAAATGAAGTCCCTTGCAGTAACCCACCTTAACCTCAGAAGATGGGCTTTGTGGGTTTTTTTTTTCCAAACCAGACTTGCTCAAAAGATTTCCTGTTACAAATACAGACTCCATTTTACAAAGCTAAAAGATAATAATAGGAATAGATTCAAATCATTAGTCCTTACTAATCTATGATTTAAGAGTGCGGGAATTGCACATAAAACAGTAGGTCTCATTCGCTACTTGGATGCTTTCTGCACATTCTGCACCATTTTAATGCATCAAACTTCTACTAGAGGAATGGATGCAGAATAAGCAGCAGATCCAAGGAATGGCTAATATTCATGTTGCAGATCAGAAGGGATAATTTCAGCCTGCACCATTAAGGATGATGGAAAGACAGCACACCAAAGAACAGAGCATAAGACCTAAAGGTTATGGACTTGAACGCACATTGCAGAGTTGGAGAAGCCATCCCTGCCCTTCCCTCCAGCAAAACCAGGGCAGTATTACTGATCTACCTCCCTCGGTTCTGTTCAAGAGTTGTATCAGCAAGAAGGAACAAATAAAATTTTCTGTGTTTAGGCAATCAGCAAGGCAGAAGTTGGTAATTTTGGTGTGGAAAAACTTCAGACAGATGCAGTTTCATTAATTGTTCGTAGAGGATACAGTGGAAGCTGTATCTCTTATGTATTGACAGACACATTGCGTAGCATCTTTGTAAGGCTCTGAATGCTCTACATACTAATCTCTCAAGTGCTTAAGTCCTTGCTTAGGGCTTGGTTTTGGATGCAGACAAGAAGTGCACCAATATGTATGTATATACATATAATACATATGTGCATGTTTTCAATAGTGATTAGAGTCACTATTACTTAGCTCCTCTACAGCGGTTGCTTTTTTTCCGTACACTGAATTAAGGGTACAAGCTGGTGGATCTCTTAGTTGGACTGGGGTCATAGCACTCACCTTGGTTCCTTGCTCTGCCAAGTAATGACTAAGGGCACAGGCGGACAAAATCCTAACCTTAAAAAGTCCATTATAAAGAACATCCACTGACTTCAAAAGGGTCAGGACTTGACCACTTTCTTTCCTGTGGTGCTTGGGTAGTGCCACAAGCGCTTTCAGACATATCCAGGGACCTAGATCTCTTGAGTACTAGCAACTATTTTATTTACAGACATGTAAGACCTATAAGGGTCACACGAACAGCAATAGGGGAGTGCAAAGGTCATGAGTCCTAAAAAACCTCGATCCATTACTGAGCACCCCATGGGCCACATGGGAGCTACATCTAGGTGTCTGCACAGTTTCCTCACAAACTCCAGCTGGGTTGGAAAAACTAACCATTATAACATCTCTGTAAATGCTTTTGTATTAAAGGATGACTATGAGAAGTAAGTCTCCCTACAGGCTTCTCTGATACACTCTTACCCACTCTTCAGGTGCTTTTGACAAACACTAGTGAAAACAGACTCTTGAGGCGTAGGGTTAATTGTTCCCCCTTTTTTGTTTACATAAGTATTCTGTAGACTGCGAATTGCTATTTCCAGAAATATACAAATCAATTAAAAGTTTCATATCCCCACCTCATGGATAATTTCAGAGCCTGGATCATCTGGTTTGCAGCAATTAAAACAAAGGATGCTTGTTCCAACGCATTGTTTTCACACTAGAAAGCCCAGTCTGCCTTCAGCTCTCTTTACCAACTAGGAATTCAAGAAGAAAGAAGCTATTAAAGTTTCCTCTACCCAGTTTAAATGTGGCACAACACACATTCCCAGCTAACTTTTCAGACTAAACATCTTAGTAAATTCTTCCTGACAATAGTTAGTGACAAGCATGTCAAAAACAACAAACTCAGTCACATATAAGGCTTATCAATAATTTAGTCTTTTCCCCCCACGAGAGACTGTGTGTTTTGCAATAATGAAATATACGATTTTAAAAATAAATAATAGGCTGTTGTCAGGCTGATTGTAGCTAGAAGTTATGAATTTGATTGATTGATTGAACATTTGACTTCATTCTCTCTAGCAAGATCAAAGCGAAACTCTTCCATTTGCCCAAGGCCACTTGCAATTTATTTAGAGATTGTGTTCATATCCCAGCAGGTAGCAATATTGGACTGAGGTACACAGAAAATCAGCTCTTTGAGGTTTTTTTCTGAGTCCAAGGGATGCAACAAATGAGATTTTTTTAGTTCATTAAATCATTAACCACTTAATCACTAAAAACCACATTAGTTGCAGGTGTAACAAGGTGTAACAAGGAAGTAGTCATGGCATTGAAAACCTCTGTTTTAACATTGGTGTCTTTGTCAAATATGACAAGCCTGTATTTTTTATTTGTATGGCTATTTGCCCCCCCACCACCACTTTTTGGTTTAATTAGCACGGCAAGAGACAATGACACCCAAAAGTGACAGGCATATGAATTGCAATGAGGAATCCGTCTAAGAGCAACATGGAAGAGAGACATACATGTACATAAAAGCACATGGATGTTTGTATAGCAAATACCCTAATGTAAATAAGGCCCAAACAAGTCAGCCCAGCTTAATGTGAAACCTTCAGTCACCATGAGACACAGCCAATATCAGCTGCTTTTTTCCCCTCTGCAGATAACACTCACATGCTGACTACAGATATTTGTGAGTCTTCCTCACCAAAAAAAAAGAATCACACTTTAGCCGTCCTGTATTCGTCCTACATAAGATTTGGGGATTAGCAGCATTAAAAGAAACAAAAAGCAAACCCAAGCAAGAAGGGTCAGCAGAGGTGGCCAAGCAGCAGCTTGTTGGCAGCGATGCACACGCATGCAAATCAGCAGCGGCTGCGCACGTGGGACCTCAGCAGGGGCTGCCAGCAACAAAGAGCCAGCAGCCCGAGAAAGCCTGCACAGACACAAAAGATAAGGATGAACGACTGGAGGAAAGAGGACTTCCAGGAGTCGTAAGAACTCACCTCAGAAAGAAAAAGAGTTTGTAGGAACCACAGCAGATCCAACCTGGGCAAACACTAGCCAAGACGAGGAGTGCAACACTGCAAAGTGTTCAGGATGCTTGGTTCTAGCCTGCAACAAATCGTGCCATTTGTGGTTTTAATGCCTATTTGCAATATTCAAAACCTGAATCTCCCATTCAAGTGGCAAAAAGGCACCTCTTGGTCTGATGACAGTTTGGATGAGGTCTAAATTCAAAGCTCTGGTTAAGTGCAACTTTGGTGAGGTTTGCATACTTTAATGAAAGTACAGATTATGAGCAGAGACTTATCCATCCATAAGTCAATGAGCAGCAGTGCTAGAGTCTTCTCCAGAGGGCTTGGCACTATGTAGCTAAAGGAAAAAGAGTACTCAAGGAAGCTGGCATCTTGCACCGTCTCTGTGACAGTGCTCCTTGGATCCATGAACTGCCTGGGCAACATAATCAGAAATCAGGAACTAGGGATCCAAGTACTTTTTATTTAAAAAAAAAAAAAAAAAGAAAAAAAAAGATATACTTGTAAAACTGATTTCACAGTGAGAGCTGGGAACACAACCAAGGAGTCCCAATCGTCATGTTCCCAGTTCTCCTGCTCCTTAGGGAGAACAAAGTTACTCCAGCTGTGGAGAAATGAAATCAGATCAAGTCTCAGTGGTTCCAGATGGGCTACTCCAGATCAGGGGCAAACATGGCATCAAGGCTTGTCAAGGAAAAGTGAGAGCTGTTATCTGCCTCTTCTATCTGGAAAGAGAGGAAAGGAAAAGCTGAACAAACAGCAGTGTCAGAGGGTTTTCTCACATACAGTAGCTTTAATACAGGTATAGAATTAAAACAAAAGAATAAAGAGTGAAAGTTTTCTCAAAAAAACGAGCTTCATTAAAGCTTCCCCTAACAGACTAGTACCATAAGTGGACAAAGGCCCAGCTGAGTAACGTTTCAAGACAGACATACAAGATGTTTACCAAAGAACACACAGGCTCTACATAAAGTACAGCTCCTTACAGTGATCACCAGTCACTAGAGGGCATTTATGTCCATGAAGCTGTCAGACCCAATTTGTTCACTGAAGGTCTGATCGGTTAATGAGGCTTGACGGTTCCTAGAGTTCAGCTAAACAGCTGAACATAATCATGTGGAAGCAAATACGTAAGCACAATTAGCAGAATTCTTTGTAGACTTCATAGAAATGTTGACAGTGAGTTACAAGAAAAAGCTTGGCTAGTTTTCTTTGTGGTACAGTCTAAAGGTGAGAAAAAAACAAAAGCCTTCAGGGTCCCAAGGCAAAATTAGTGAAGATACAACTCCCCTAGGATGATGACATGACAGCAGAGATTCAACCTACAGAAATGATCTGAAAGAACACTCAGACCCCGATTCAGAAACAGGAGCCTAATGTGAAGAACGGGAATAGTCTTTTGGACATCAAAAGGTATGAAATGGTTGACCTGGGCACCTTAACAGGTAGGATGTTCAATAAGAGCTTAAATTTATGTTCGATGGTGTCATGACTTGGATATAAATGCTTTTTGTATGAAACAGATCTTATTTATTAACAGAATAGAAGGATCAAGATTCTGGCAAACCCAGTAAAAGCTTAAGAACTGTTTAAGAGCTGCCTTTGAATAATGACAGAAGCATGACAAAGCTATTACTTTTTTAAAATTGTATTTCCACTTTATCCAATCTGCAAGACTAGCTTTTTCTTTTCTTTCTTTTTTTTCCGTAAATGCTAAAGCTAAGGTGGTTAAGAGAAAAGAATCAAACTACTTCACTGACACTCTCTGGTACATATGAAGAAACTAGATATGTTTACAATAACTGAGGGAAAGCTAGACAATAATGTTCTTTTTCCATCAAAAAACCTTTTCTCTAAACTCTGTCTTCCCACAGTTAAGATAAACCGTAGTTTGGTTCTAAACTCTTTGCTAGTTTTAGTGTCAGATCACCAAAACGTGTGAAATATGCGTTAATCTATGTCAGCAGAGATAGCAAAATCAGTATTGTAAGTCAGAGTCTAAGTCATGGAACTGCAGGGATTAGTTTAGCAAGTGAACCTTACGATAGTAGGCAGAGCAGATGCCATCCTTTAAACAGAGGAAAACTATTAACGTGGTCTCACAGAAAGTGGTGAAGTGACTGGGCACATTTCTATGGAATATTAGCATTTTTGCCATTTGTGCTGGAAATACAATTGTTTAGGTAAATAATAACTTCATACAAAATGCTCTGAATACACCAACAGTCTTGAACCGGTGGTTTCAGTTAGCTCTCGCTTTTCTCAACTTGCTCGTCCATTATTTGTCTAACCATTAACAAATATTCTGAGTAGGGACAAAGAAATTAACCACTGAATCACAGAGTAATTCTCAGTAAAAACCCTGTAGCCTTCAAAGTTGCCTCTTAACCCATGAACAAAATAATTAAGGTCCTGCTGACGACAAAAGATTAGCAGCACTGCAGTATTGCTAGTCTAAGAGCACAAGCAAGACAGAAGCAGTAAGGCAGGAAGTTACCTTATATTAAGCCAGGTGGTTTTGCCTCTCCTTGTAGACCTTGATTATATACCTAGTGATGGCTACAGCGTGGAAGGTAAAGGTGACGGTTTGACAGGGTAACTACCAAACATTAGATAAACTAACAGCAACATCTGCTTTCTGGTAGTTTAACTCAAAAGTTTTAGTTACTCCCGCAAACAGTGCCTCATTAATAACACAATGTCATCTTCCAAGGCTGGGTAGTTTTGCCTCCTTTCGTTTCAGATTTCTGCACATATACCCCATGACCAAGGCAAAGGAAGAGACTTTTGGGGTTCTGGATTCCCTGCCTGGCTCTGAAGCTATCTATAAATAATAAAAAAAAAAAAAATCAAGAGCAGAGAAGAGAAGGTTTTACTGTCCTCTAAGAACAGTTGAAACTGCACAAAGGCTGTTCAGCATTCAATGTCCAAGAAGGTGCATGCAAGTATAAAACAGGACTGAAATCAATGAGACACAATTTCAATCCAAAAAAAAAAAAATTACAGGCTTAAGGCCTGATGAAAGTTCCTGGGTAAAAAGATAATTGAAAGTTCTGTAATTGAGAAAAAAAGAAGTTACACTGCACATCAGTGAGGTGGAAGAAAGTTCTGGTTATCTCCATTGGCAGGGAAATGGTAATTAATGAAAATTGCTCACATTCTCTGTCTACTGCCAGCAATGGTTGACAAGTTATAATTGGCACATAGCAATAGACCAAAAAATGCTGCATATATTGGCAGCTCTTACTTTTCCTCCCGGTATTCTCCAGCTGCTGAGTTATTTTTAGTTTTAGAGATTTCGGATTTTTCCACCAGTCTCCTGGTGTTGCTTTGGTACTTCAGCGTGGTGGGGTCCTAGCACAAGTTCCCAGGCACTTAGAAAAATGAATAAATGGAATTAGTTGTAGCTGTAGTGGGAGGGCTAATTCGGATTAGCTATTTGTGTTTACCCTGTGGCAACAGCTGGACTTGCTTAAGCAGTCATCTTAAGCATGGTGAGGCAACTTGGAGCTAGCTCCACAAAGTGAATTGAGTCTTTGAGCAGCAATTTCTAAACTCTTAGCCATCTAATGAAGGCAGTAGTCCAGAGTTAAGCCTCCAAGGAATACTACCCACTGGAAAACATGAACCACAAAGATCTGTGATCATGAGCTGGTGACAAGTGCCAAGGAAAGGTAAAGCAGCCCTATGTAAAACCAACAAGGTGCAGCAAGCATTTCAGAAGAGTACTTCAACTACGTAGTTACTGAAGCAGGGGCTTCTTGTCAGGCTTGCTTACTCTTCCCATCTGCAGACTCAGTATTTTTCCTATTTCTCACCCTACGTATCTGTATCATTTGCTTTTCATGTCACACAGCTGCTGGAGGTAGCATTTGCCGAGGTGATACTACGAAGCTCCATTAATTGGTGCAAATCAGACCCACCAATAGAACTTCCTTGAAGGAAGGTGTGTACGTGTAACAGAGCCAAATTTGCCCCTTAACATCTGTAAAATGACCTGGAACATTTGGATAAAAGGCTTTACAGAAGTTGACAGAGTGATAATTAAAGCTGACTGCTCCTATTTCAGCCAAAGACTTGCTGACCTTTAAGTTCAGGCATGGAAAAGCTGGTAGTCAAAGCATACCTAGATAGGTGCTGCGCTAACCGTGAAGCTGCAGACATGTATTGCAACAGCAGGGCCCACAGTGGAATTCAAGGGTTTCTCCTTCCACCACATTGTGCAATGTAAAGCATATGTGGCTGGAAAACCAGCCACCAAGCTTGTGCTGAAGACCTGAAAGGTCAGCGACAAATCACCATGTAGGATACAGCTTCTGTCTCCCCGCTATTGTTTTATTTTCCAGAGCACACTGAAAAGAAATCAGTGAACCTACAAATGTGCTGATATGACCTCTTACATTTTTCCTTTGGGCTTAGACACCAGTGCTGCTATGAAGCAGCTCTGCGCTGGCATTGTGGCATTGACATGCAAATGAGCAAAGCCAACGGAATATCTTCCAGTCCTTATGAGCGCCTGATTTTTGTTATTTTTTTATAGGCTGTATTTACTTTTTGATGCTTTTATAGTCCCCTAGAATAACTTAGATGTATTCCTACTTCGACTGCTACAATTTTTTTCCTCAGCAGACTTAGAGCCTTAGTGTCTGTTTGTTTATATATACATATAGATGTGTGTAAATTCAGCTTGCTTTAGGAACAGGAATATTTTAAGCATTTCAACCACAAGAAAAAGCATATGATGATTCTTTGAAATTCCTTAGTGTAAAACAACTGCAGCTGCCCCTTTCTTGCTTTAAAATAGTCAGAAAATCTGAGACGTAACACCCAGCAATGATTATTCAGCTCCCATGAACTGACAGTCTGTGCACCATTCAGGAGAAAAAAAATAACAAAACCAACCCAAAAACATTTCCCTCTTCCTATTCTAATTCATCAGGGATGAGCCAAAAACTCAACAACTAAAACCCTGACTGAAACTTTTACTTCAAAATTGTTCCAGAAGCGCACATTTGCATAGTTTTATTGTCTGGGTTTAGATCCCCTAGAGTCAAAAAGAACTCCCCTAACCTCTTCTAGCAGACATCAAAAAGAAAAACACTACAATTGTTGGTGGGCTTAACTTAAAGATACAGAGCAGGGTTTGCCCAGTCTTCCCAGTACTTAAATCCAGAGTTATGGCTGATGTCAGAAAAGACACTTGAAGTTCAGGGTACAGTTTACCTTTAGAAATGCACAGTGGACAAGTGCATCTTTTGCACATAGGCTACAGGCAAATCAAGAGCACATTCATCTAGTATGGCTTGGTCTAAAAACTTGAGCATGTTTCTCCCACCACCACCAGCACTTTAAATATCAGGGGACACGGGTAACAATGCTGGTAGCAAGGCTCTTATGCTCAATCAGCTCGCTCATTTTTAGATGCCATAGAGATGTAGGTTGGTGTAAGATGTGCTGAATGCTGTCAGGTGCTGTTTCAAAGAGAAGTGACATCTGTACCTTCCCAGATGCTTGCTGAGTACCATTTTCTACTTTCTTCTACCTATTCTTCCCCAAACAGTAATTTTTACATTTTTCTCAATTATCAAAAGTGAAACCTGATAAACCTCGTAATGAACTCTGGGTGAGATTTCTCATGTAATCTATTGCTTTGTGCAAAGCTAAGGAAGCATTTTTAGAATTCAGCCAGCAAAAGAACCTCATGACTGAGACATGTATTTTAAGGCTGCTGTGTGTGTGTTTGTTTTTAAAATGTATATAGCAATAGATACTGAAGCACTCAGAATAGATGAAAATTCTGCCATTGCGTAATAATAACAACATTTATTTTAACATCCTTGGCTATACATAGGATATTGAGGTTCACATCCAGAGGGAGGGTTTGTTTTGTTTGAACCACACAACTGTGGTACAGTGGTCCAGACAGTCCTAATTTTATTTAGCTTAGAACAAAACAGAGGACAAAGTGTTTTCATCTCCAAATATCTTCAATAAACCCATGATTTATTGCTAATACCAGACCTCTGTCAATCTCTTCCCCAGGCCCGAGAGTATGATCATTGATTAACCTGAGGTTTTCAACAAGCTGACAGACCATGATTCCTCCAGAGGATGACAACAGGCAAAAATAAGGTGGGTGGGGTAAAGAGGAAGGAGATGTTTCAATTCAGAGGATGCTCTACTAGGCACAAATTGGCTTGGAAGAACAGGAATGTAAACCTTTGCAATGAGCAAGTTAGCAAACAAAAAATACCCCATGACTTTTTGTAATGGTGCCTGATAAACATTAGAACAGCCTTAGACTTCATTTAAATGTTAGAACTGAGTTTGGATCTGAAAACAAAGGATAAACATATTTCTTCTGACATATAATGTTGTCTGATGACATGCAATTTCATTGCTTTTTCTTTATGATGTAATTTTTGTAAGTGATACCAGTTGTCATCAAACGTCATAAAAGCCAGACTTGCCTCAAGTCATCAATATTTATTGTTCTTTTATAACAGAGCCTGTTTTGAGTTTGGTGTGCATGGCTTTAATTGTTTAATGGAAGAGTTAAGCCCAGCCTTTTCTAGTATAAAACATCAGGCAGAGATGGATCTGTTGACATCATGCAATTGAGATATTCTGGCAGCTGATGCAGCAAATGCCCTTTAAGGAAAAAAAAAAAAACAAAAAAAAAAGAGGGAAGAGACAGGGATCTGCCTGGATGATGGGATTAGTAACAGGATACTGAGCTTTTTGCCTCTGGGTCAGTCATTCAAATCCTCCCCGGGTCAGGAGTACCCACCAGCCCCCTGACGCCACAGGGTCACAGGGACCCTGAGGGCTGGGCTGGCAGGTGTCCCCAGCATCACACGTGGCATTAATTCACACCATGGTTCATGGGTGAACACAGGAGACCTATGGGAAACAATCCTGCCCTGGAGAGGTAAGTGTGTTGAGAGCCGAGACCAGCCTGAGCAACTGCTATGCCTACCATGGTCAGGGAGACACATTCAGCAGCTCCTGCAAAAAGCAAGCCCTCTGAGCAGACCTCTTCTCCTTCAGCCTCTGCTTTGGGCCTCAAATCCTATACGCGATGGGATCATGGGGAAAAAAAACAAAACAACAACAAACCTCACCAAAACAAACACTACACTCTCTCTTTTCTACTACTTGTTCTTCCATATTGTAGGAAATCACGCCCCATCCCTCAGAGACACCACAAGAGATGATGACCTGGAGGAACATCTCATCCCAGAGACACCCACAGCACCATCCTTCCACAGACCCATCCTGTCAAGTTTATTCTATCCTTTCAGGAGATTCCTAAGTCTCTGTACCCCTTTCCTTTTGTCAAAAAGAAGTAGTTTAACATCATGGTTGCTTCAAGACTGACTGGAAGACAAACTTTTGGCTATGTGCAGTCACTAAAACACAAGGATGAACAGCAAAAGTCCATTTAAAACACATGGGTACTAGAGCAGTAGAAGTTTGTAACAAAGAAAGCAAAGACAATATTTTTGGTATGTCTCTCTGAGCTTGATCATATCTGGAGAGCTGCATAAAATTCACTAGAGCAGCTGAAAGCAAGGAATAAAATTCACCTGACTTGTCAGGAGAACATCATTCACAAAACCCTGCTAATCTGGCTTTTAAAGGACGCACACACTAACCCATATATGCAGTTTAGTTCAACTGGGTGAGTTTTGTTTTATTTAGGTTTTTTTGGTCCACACAGATGGTAGAGGAAGTTTGTAGTGGCAAATTCACATTTCTCTTCGTGAATATTTTATTTTACCACCCAGGGTATCAGTACTAGACCACCAAACCACAGTGCAGCAGAGGTGCTGTATCTCAGATGTGTCTAGGAATACCCGTCCTAAAAAATTCATGCTAATAAAAAGAAGAAGAATGGAAATTTCAAGACTTTGCTTACTTTTAATTGTCTCTCCAAGTCACTTCATGGATGGCATGAGGCAGACTAGATTTTGTTCGCAGGCCTGCAACATAGGGAGGTTTAGTCAGGGTCTGTTAAAACCTGTTTTCATCACATGCTCAGCTTCCTTTAACAACGCTCTGAGACTACATGGTTTTAATTGTCATTTTGCATTTATCCACCCTGGGTCCTCCATGTACATTCATTAAGGAGATCTCACAGCTTGTCCGTGAAGTGTATCTAATCTGGGGAACAGCTGTTCCTAGCCCAGACAAGAACAAGATCTCAGCTCAGGATCCAAGACCACCATCTCAGGATACAGCTTAACACAATTTCAGCAAAGTCTGCTCTGGAAAGTCCTAAACTCTCAAGCACTGAGCCCAAATCTCCTTACCTTCACAAGCAATACCTTCCAAAGCCTTTCTCCAGCAACAGCCCAGCTTTCTACCAGGCTCTTCTTATATGGCTTCTCTGGAGCTGTGACTCATCCCAGGTGAGCAGCACCTGCCTGAAGGAAGGACCCATCCCAGATGGGGTTTATGTTAGGCTGATGGTGCATGAGGAGGTAATATGGGGGAAGCAGTTGTAGTTGTCCCTTTCTCTTTTCTGCTTATCAGGGTGATTTTTGATCATTTCCATTTGTTTTATGCTATGTATGTTATTCTGCTAGGGAATACTTTTCTCTATCTTCATCCTTCTCCCAGCTCTGTTATATGGGCTTGCCTCTAAAAAATTTGCAGGTAAGTGAAAACTGAGTGCAGAGGTGGTGATACACTCTGTTCTGTTGCAACATCAAGCTAACATACAGCTTTTGCTCAGCTTGGATCCTGGGTGCAGTACATTTGCACCTGCTTTCAAAAACCCTACAACAGCTCTTCCATTTACTGTCATTTTCAAGTTTTGATTGAGAAGCCAGAAGTTTTCTCACTGAGAAGTCCTGCTGCAGAATGTAGGGCAAAATATGCTTCTGACGCTTGAGATCTGCATAATTTTAACTGAAGAATCGAGTAAAGAACATGGCCTTTGTTAAATCACCTACTCCAGAAGATAATGTAGTAATATAATTACTTTTTTATAAAAATACTAGAAAACTTAAATATGATTCCCAAGAGGAATGATACATTTTTTTTGCAAATTGTCTTGGATTTTGCCTAAAATGTTTCAATTTTCCATTTTGTTGTGAAACAGAATCCTCCTAGCCTAGAGGAAGATTTAAAATGGCCACTTTCTGGTGCACAACAACTTGAGATTTCTCTCTGTTGTCTGCCTGTGCAGGTTTGTAACCTTGGAGAATGCTCTTTCTATGACACTGGAGGACAACCCCAGTCGAAAAATGGCTTAGTAAATAATATGGAAGAGACTAGATGAGCAGTTGGCAATGTGTGGGGTGGCTTTAAATGTAACTTTGAATAAAAGCATGAATTAAAGGATGGCATGCATACTAGCTGCTCTTTAATGCAGTGTCTTGGTCTGCCCTAATGCCACCATTCAGTCTGATTCCAGTTCAGTATGTCTAGCGATGGAAGGTCATTATGGAGGTTTCTGGTAGCTACTGAAGCATCATCCAATAGAGGCAGTATCTGGTGATCTCACATTTGTTATAAAGATCTGGGTGTACTAACCATCTGCGCATAATAACGTGTTGAATTTTGGGTGAGTGTTATATGATGTAAGTACTCCTTGATTTAGTCTATGAAGATTAATAATGTATAGACCGGGAAATTACGGAGCATAAAGGGAAGAAAACTACATTGACTGCTTTTACTTGCCAATGGAAATTGACGTTTTCCTTCCCATTAAGAAGTTGTGGCAGTGGAGCAATGTAAGGAGATCTTATATATGTACCTTGCACCCCCACAGATGCGTTCCCTCATTTGGAGTGAGGGTGTATGGCAAATCTTTTCTTTGTAAAAAAAGAATAAGAAAACTCATACTTACACAAACCAATTCAACAAAACATCCTCTGGCAGGTGCAAAGAAACCTGTTTTCAAATGGATTTTTCATCTCTTTAAGAAGCATTAGCTGTCACCTGTGTGTGAGGAGACAGGCTGCAGTGTCCATGGGGAGCTGATGCAACACCTTGGGATGATAATTGGTCTTTACAGAAGCCTTTGCTTAAAAAAAAATTATTTACCCAATGTCAATTTAATATTTCTTGCTTAAGAGAGCCTGAATATGACCAAAGACAGTGGTGTTTAACTGGGCTAAAGAGCTATTTAAACATACTTGTGACTAGAGTATGTACAGTACAGCATGGCCAGTCAGCATGGAAAAGGCAGGGTCATGCAGTGTGTTAAGAGGCAAACAGTCCCTTCTGCTCTACACTTGCAGTTGGAGGCTGAGCTGGGGCTCGTTTAGTTCCAGATCCAGCAGTGCTTTTGAAACTGGGTCCTGTGGCCTAATTTCCAGCTGAGCACTGGAAAGTTTAGTTTGCTTTGGCAGATGCTGGCTCCAAGAGGTAAGCTGTGTGCCCTGCCTGCTTTAATAAAACAGATCTGTTTGCGTGCACATAACCTTCCCAGCTTCTTCAGATCCTTTCAGTTCCTTGGATGATGCTGGCTGAATGCCAGAACTCCACTGTTCACCGAGCCTGTGGCTAAACCCACAGTAGAGACTGGAGCACCTTGCAGTGTTGATAAAGCCAACTCTACTGAAACATTCAGAATTTGATCTTTATCCAGAACATCACTGAGCTGGGCCAAAAATTACCATTAGTGATTTCCATCATATGAACACAATGAAAAGAATTGAAAATGTGATGATAAAAAAAAAATATTATTTTTTTTTCATCCACAAGAAAGAATTTACTCTGTGCAAGGCTTGTTTTTGTTGTATCCAGCTATTGTTTTGAGATTTTGACTTTGCAAACCCCCTGGCTCGTCCCCCTCAGCACCTTGTACTGTCAAGTTTTAATTATCTAATCCAATCTTTAAAAAAAGTTCAATTTTTTCCCCTAATCTTAAAGTCATTACTAACATTCAGTTTGACATTCCCTTTGGAAAGATATGGTGCTGGAAGGACACCAGCTATGAGCTTGGGAGCCTCAAGCTCTGGCCCAGATGCCTGGTGGCCCACAGTGCTTTGTCTCTGTACCCTGCCAGGGAATGGGGGAATGTTGCACTGTCATAGGCAGCATTTCCCAGGCAGCCACACAGGTTAGAGCTCTTGCAGCCTGGCGTTAGTGACTGCCACTGTGACTCAGAGCAGTTGCATCTTCAGCAATGCAACCACCTATAGAGGTGCACAAATTTCTAAGTGTGTGGTAGAGATGAGTCCATGTGTGCTCCTCAATACTAAATGAAAGCAGAATTCCACTCAAATGAAAAGAAGGGTGGAAAGGACAGCAATGAACACAGCAGAAGATGAGAAGGGCAAATCAAGAGGAATCAGTGACATCAAATGTTGAACACAGTAATGTTTTCAGGCATTTCAAATCAGTCAGTGCATGTAGAAACGAGGGGCGTGCTCAGTCAAAAAGGGTACAGGACACAGTTTATAACGTGAATCCCAGGAACACTCAGCTTACCATTAATTGTTAATAATTTCCTCTGTTCCTCCACACAAAGGTGTGGGGCATTCCAGCTAAATACACTTTATGGAAATATCCACCTTGGATAAACAATTTGCAATGTTGTGCAGCATTCCTGTAAACTCCTTGGCCGAATATTACGGCGGCTTCTTGTCAGTAGTCCAAAGAGCGGGGAAAAAGTGCTTCCATTAAGAGAAGTAGGAGACACTGACCTTCAAGCAAATATTTCTTTCTTCTGCTTCATTTCCCCCTTCACATTTTCCAACGACAAAACTCTTTTAGATGGCCAAGAAAGAGGTTGTTTGGGAATGGAGGTACTGCATTTTGTTGTGGTTTTGTTTTAAGAAAAGTCTATGTAATTTCACAATTAGCCTACAGCAAAAATTATCCCTTCATGTAGACTCACACACACACAAAAAATAGGCTGTTTTTGCTGGGACTGTAGTAAACATTTCTAAAACAGACGTAGCCTGAGGTGAAGCTATTCTTTTACTTGTGTTTAGAAAAGAAGGGATAAAAAATTACGAAATGAATTATTCCTGAGTGGATTAAAACTGTAAATGCCTGTTAAAAACGCAGTCTCTGATCATACGGGCAGATGATCATCCTACTATATAACGTCGCTACCTGGCAAAATGAAGTGCAATTTAATTGACAGACATTTTCAAATCCACAGTGATGTACTTTACAATGAGCAAGTTGGAGCCTGACACTATAGCCCTTATTCTTGGGAGTAATCTTGACTCACCAAAGTAGTCTACTGGTATCACCTTTTACCACCTTTAAACTGGGGGGAAAATAAAGAATATCCATGGATAAGTTTTCATCTTTGTTAAGATGACACATTCTCTTCACCCATTCAAGAAATACCATCCTCTCTTATCACCCTCTCAAGGTCTTCAAGTACCTACATGGGGAAGAGATTTCTGATGGAAGAAAGGTCTTTAATCTAGCAGAAAAAGGCATAATGAGATCCAGTGATTGAAAGCTGAAGTTAGACAAATTCAAACTATCTTATCTAGGAGCTTGGTAGATTCCCCATCACTTTTGAAGTCTTTAAGAAGATATCCAGTCTTGATGTAAAAGATATGCTCTAGATCAAACAGAAGTTATGGGTTTGATGCGAAAATTATTGGGTGAGGTTCTGCAGTCTGTGTTATGCAGGAGGTCAGGCAAGGAAATCATAATAGTCCCTTCTGGCTTTAAAATCTGTGAAGCCCAAACACGACTTCAATAAGGAAAAAGCAAGCCACCCTGACGACCTCTTCTGCCCACAGAACTTTAATTTTGGAAACAGAGGCTGGTTAAAGCAGTTCATCAGCCTTACCTGGACTCTGCTTAGCAGAGTATTCGTAACACCTCAGGTTCTTTCAAAGAAAGAAATTTGAAAACAGTCTAGTTTCTCTTTAATAAAAGTAGTTGGAAAATGCTGACTGGTTTCTCAACCAGCGTACAGCTATTTCTTTTCAAAATTTAACAACCTTTTTTTTTATTTTCAGTTTTCACAGCAAGTTTTTTATGCCATTTCTCATAATTTTAAGCATCTATTTGATGGTCCTGATGACATATTCCTGCAAATGAAGAGGAATTGAACTAATTAGATAAGATTCCTATTTTTAAGGACATTTATATAGCTGCTTAGTGGGAAATAATTAATATCTTACAACCATATTATTTTTATTGCTTTTCTACTATGCAGCTAAGTTATGAAACCACTTTCAAATTGTGTCCCAACGATACCAGTTTTCACAGCTTTATCTTGAGTCTTGAAAAATTTTCCTTGAATTGTCAGTTCCAGGAGTCATTTGACTGTATGAAAATCTTGACATTTCTTTTAAAAAAAATAATCACTCACAGTGGTTGCCAGTGAAGTTTGAAAACGTGATACTTACTCCTCAAAAGACCTAACCAAACAGCTAAGTAAATAAACACCTCTATTTCTTTTTTCACCTTGTAATTTTAAAGCAGATCCCCTGATTCTGGAATTTAAGCATTTGGGGTCAGCAGTTCCCAGATGTATTGAGGGTGAACTTGTCCCATATGGAAGGAAAAGCTGGCTGGGGGAGAAGGGGCCACCTCAATTCCTTTGGCAGTAGCAGGGGCTTAAAAATCCTTATTTTTCATAAGTAAACCCTCAAAATTCAAGTGCCAACAAAAAGCAAGGGCCTGAACATGAGACAAACACTTGGAGATGCTGATGGCCTGGTCTGGGTGCAGGGACTTTGTATGGCTTCTGACAGCACCTTTTCCTTTTGTAGCAGTTTGTAGGGCGGCTGCTCAATCCACACTTTGAGTTGGAATGAATATTTGGGTGAGGACTTAGTAACGCACACCACGGCACTGCCCCCCTTCCCGCACCACTGGTGCTAAATATTCACTTCAGGAGCAGCCAGATGTTTCCTGCACCGGTGGCGTTAAAGAGGCTAAAAATGTTTTTCTCTGACACAGAGATATTTTATTTGTGTGGGGTTGCTGCCACACTCTGTGCACCTTCTGGGCGTGGGTTTTGTCAGCTATACTGCTTCTGGAGGTGCCCATGTGGATGGAGCGTGTGTGTGCCCAGAAAGTCCTGGTGCTGTTGGGAGCTGTCACCAGCTGGTGAGGGAGCTGTAGGGAACAGAAGACGCTGGATATGATAAGAGGGAGTGGGAAAGGGACTGTCCCCATAGCAGCGCTGTGGGGCTAGCACCTTGCGGGCATGCACAACTGTTGACAAAGGAAGGTGTGGGTGGATGCTGGGCTGTAGAGTGGGTGCCTGGGGAGCAAGTGCAGCTGCAGACAGGGGGATCAGGCGGCCCATGTATGTGCACTCCCCTCAGCCTGCCTCATCCCCCGGTCACCTCGGCCTGACAAGCATCCCTGGGCAGCCATTTCACAACCAAACGAAGGTGAGCAAGCCAGTCTGATTTTGCACTCAGGCGGAAGAGGGGCATTCACATAACTACAAGCTGAGCATGAGCTTCGAAGAAATCTGACCCTCACTTTTCCTCTGTCTGAGATTGTCATTCATGTATACCTCTTGTAGAAAGGAGCTTAAGCTTTTTCTGGAGACATTTCTCTGCTCAGACACTATCTCAAGCCTCAGACTGTCGTAAGTTTTTTTAAAGAGTAACACTATGGATCGTCAGCAAGGTGGGCAGAAACTCAGGGCTTAAATGCGCTTAAATGACCATGTGGACCTGCTCACACTGGCAACAGCAAGGTCTACAAAAGGGCTGTGGTGCAGAAAGTGTGTGAAAAATGGCAATAATATGTAAAAGCCTCTTCAAAATCACCAGTTCTTAAAGAGAGATGGACACCCCGCCGGCTTTCCAGCTCTTTTCTGTTGTCATCTCACTCCAAACTGTCACAAGATGTCAGTGTTTTCAGATACTCCTGCTACGGCTGAGCAAATAGCCTCTCCACACTGCCTGGATGACTTTCAATGGCATAAAACTCATCCATAAAATTGAGCCATAAGGTTCACAGCTGAGTGGCAACACCATAGGGAAACTCGGCATAGCGACCACATCCGAGTATCGGCCTCTGGCATTGGGATCACTCGGCATAGCGACCACATCCGAGTATCGGCCTCTGGCATTGGGATCACTCGGCATAGCGACCACATCCGAGTATCGGCCTCTGGCAGTGGAATCAAGGCACAGTTGTGGTTTCCCCTTGGCCCTGGCATAGCTTTAACGCACCCATCATTCGAGCTGAGGTAGGTGGTACTTATTTGGAGCTTGGTGTCAGCAAGGAAGTCCTCAGAGTATAAATGCAGCAAAGCGAACCAAGAGGAGGAGATGTGGCAAAAAAGCAGACAACTTTGTCTTTCTATGCGTGGTTTGATGTGTTAAAGTACTGGGAGGATTGTAGACACACGGAGACAGGCCACGCTTTTCTCACAGCCTCCCTGTGCTGGCAGTGTGACAGACAGAGGGACATTGCTCTAACACTGGCTTTCTCCTACTACACACGATGCGGTGAGCAGAAATTATGCAGATAGGAAAGGAAGTGGCTGAGACTGTTAACGTGGTATTATCTAGCAAGGTGATGCTTGGGCAGGTCTTAGGGCTAAAGTATTAGGGTTAATGCAGCCCTGATTTTGAAGCAGATCTTGCTTTGGGTGTTTTGTTGCTTGTTTGTTTTGTTTTGACAAATCCTTTTGGAGTGCTCTGGGATGAGAAGTTTCTTTTAGGTTGTAAACCACTAATACCAGGTTTTCCTGCATGGCACACTAGACATGATGACCTCTGTTGGGTAGTTCAATATCCTGCCTATTGGTATTTTCTAAGGTCCTTTTACATCTGAAGACCTTCATCCAGACCCCTATCATCCATGTATGCATGGATGTATCCACTCTGCCCAGCAAATACAGAATATGTAATTTCCTATTCACTGCTGATCTTGCTACTCTGGGGCATGGGGATTATAAAAAGTTGAAGCCTTGTGTTGATAGTCTTGGATCTTATCCTCCCAGTGACTCATAACTACTACTACTAATGTGAAAGTCCACTTGTAAAATTTAAGAGGAACACCTTAACATGAAAGGCATCTACATTTACAGAGCTATCTTCAAGGCCCCCATAAAAGCAATGCATGGGTAATAAAACTAATATGGGATCCTACTTCGGAAGTTTTGAATTACTCTTTTAGGGAGTCACTTGTTGCCATTATCTAAAGAAGAATAATATCCTACTAGGCAACTAATAGACTGCACTAGTTGCATAGCACTGGAACATCCTGGCGGTATTCAGTGCCTCCTCCAAGAGGGAAAAATGGTGTTGTATAAGATTTTTCCCCGTCTTTTTTATGTGGGATCTGTCCTTTTCAAAGCCCAAAGTTTTTTTTTAACAAAGACCTTTGTGGAGTCTGCCTGTGAAGCCATGAAAATTAGCATGATTTCAGATGGAGATGTGTTACTGGGGGAAAAAAACCTGGTCCCATTGCATAGAAAAGTCCTGGGGAAAATATATAGGTTATAGTAATGTGACTCAAACTAATTCATCTGAGTTGAGCTTTTTGTGTTAATTCCAAGGTATTTATTTCAGAGAGATGCTCTAGGTTAGATGTTTCTGTATGAAAGGAAAGCTGATTTATGCCATGATTGTTTGCCACTGAGCTATCCCGCTGCCTCTCAAGCTGCACCCTTTGCTGCCATCCCGAGGTTTGGATTTGATTTCCCTTGAGAAAGAAGCTTGTGTTCACATTCCCCATCCACCCATGTTGCCTCAATACAGCATTGTATGTTTCCTGCTTTTTTTTCCCTCCCCTCCCCCCTCCCCCGAATTTGCTCTCCTTGAGTGGCATGAAGGAAAAAAAAATAATTTTAAAAAAGCCCACCTCCTACTAAGAGGACTAAGACCTGGGGAGCCAGCGAAGAGGAGAGGCCGTTGCCTCTAAAGTTCAGAAATAAAAAAAAGGACTCATTCTTTTGAGCTTGCTGTTCCCTGATGTGACACTGTGATCAGTATCAAATGCTTGGTGGCAAGGATTTTTGTCAAGCTTTCCCAGCTAAAATAGATTTAACCTACCAGTTGCTCTTTGTGGGTTTAACAATGTGTGTGACAATAAAGGGCTGCTGCCGCTGCATTGTTAATACATGAATAGTCTCCGTTCTCTGTATTTACTATTGTGCACTACAGATTTCCAGGAAGGAGTGTTTGGCTCTGGCTATTGATACAGGTCCTGTTTTGCAGAGGGAGCTGGATCAGCCCCTCAGTGATTAGTCAATGGGAAGGCGCAGTTAGGATTTAATTGAAATTAAGGAAAGCACCTGATTGCCTTTGAACAGCTCGCTGGGCTTTCTCCCCTGCTCAGAGATGGCTTGCCTGGGCTTTGCACTTTGCCATCGCTGCCCCTGGATGCGAGGAGTTCACCCTGCAAGCAGGAAACTCAAAAAACACTGAATTGAGGAAGAAATCCACTCCTTGATAGTGGCTCACGGTCTGCTCTTGGCTGGGGTGGCCAACAGCGCGATGGACAGGAATAAGAGGCAACAAGAGGGAAACTGATACTCTCTGGCCTCCTGGAAAAACACAGTCAGATGAATCTGTGAGCAGGGAGCTGTGAATGTCCCCATGGAGGCTTCTGGTGACTCCCGTGCATGTCAGTTATTCTCATTTTATGTTTCGCAACACCTCAAGACCCCAAGTGGGTCCAGACTGCATGTGCCAGAGCAGGATGGTGAAGACAGGATGGCTGGACAGGGTGAAACAGAGCGCTGGCAGCATCCCTGTGGGTGCAGCTTGGGGTGAACTAACTCCTGCACTATGTTGTAGGTATCTTCCCATCTCTGTACTCTGCTTCACTCACGTAAAATACCCTTGCAGGCTCCGTGGGGCAAGGGGACTGCCCATGAATCTTGGCCAGCCCCAGAAACATCCCCTCAGAAGAAAAATCTCAGCAATATCTTTGCTCCTCTGACCCTAAGGGAGCCCTTCTGGGCAGTGCCCTTGATGGAAGCTGAATCCAGCTCCCTTCTGTATGGCAAGAGCTCCCAGTGGTCTTGGGTGACCTGGAGTCAGCCTCCTGGGTGGGAAAGGGAAGTTGCTCTCAGGTGCTGGAAAAAAAAGGGGAAAACCCCAAAGGGTCAAACACCTCTCCATTCTGGAAGCAATCTTTGCTGGTGTTTCTCTTGGTTTCATTTCCGTAACAATCAGCCACTTATTATTAAATCAGAGCTGCTGGGGAAATGGAGTTAAATTAAGGGAGATCAGAGGCAGGAACGGAAGCGATGTCTATATAAATATCTGCCTATATTATATAGAGTACTGTAGTTAATCAATCCTAAGAACAAAGAGCTTGGCTTGAACTAAGAAACAGCCCCAGCCAAGTGAAGGAGCCCTGCTGCGGTAAGCAAGCAAACAGCGCTATCGACAAGGAAAATGTTTCTAAAGGCCTCACGCCCACTGAAGGAGTTGAAAAACAAGGGTTTTCAGCCCCTGGGGCAAGCGCTGGTCCCCTGGCTCTTTGGGCGAGTGCTCCTCTGAAGGTTAGTGAGCGCGGGAGCCAGATGAGGGGACAGCAGCTTCTCTTAACTGAGGCAAAAAACTTATTGATTATACGTTCAATAAAAGGTCAAAACTCCCTTTGAGGGTCACCACAGTTGTGGTAAAGCTCTTTCCAGCCCCAGCCCCTCTCCCTGTCTGCTGAGTGTTTCGTGCCAGTCTCTCCAGGTGGACACCTGGGGTAAAAGTGAGCTGCAAATGAGCTAATCATCATTAATGTGTCGGTAGAACCTGCCAGCCTGACATCCCTCCTAATGGCTGACAAATGTCAGGGTGACTTGTATGCTTTTTTTGTTAATTGAATTGGTTAATTAGGTCCCAGAGGCCTGGCTGCTAATTGTGAGCTGCAGTGGAATACGGTGTGTTTTTTTTAAAAATAAGACAAAACAAAAAAAACCCTGTCACAACAGAAAAACCCAAAACCCCCCATAAAATCCGATGCAAGGAAGTTAAAACAAAAGGGAGTGTGTGGGGGGGAATAGCACCCCCCACTCACTCACTCTCTCACACACACACAAAACCTCCTTTGTGTTCTTTACAATCTGTACAGTTACCTTCGCTTAATTTCTGACCTGCCACATGCTACTGCCTTCTTGATGTTTTTTTTAAAAGGAGGGTTAGAGAAATTCCAAATCTGCCTTTTTTGACGGGAGCATCTGCTCAGTTAGAAACACAGTCATTAATTTTCTGCCAATTAGCAAAAAAAAAAAAAAAAAAAAAAAAAGAGAGAGAGGAAAAAAAAAAGGAAGAGGGGAAAAAACCCCTCCAGATTTGCATCTTAATTTGTTACTTTGTAAAGATGTTTTTTTTTTTTAAAAGTTAAATACTCCCTCCGGTTTGCCAGTCATAGAAAGTGAAGAGATGATAGCAACTTCCCACCAAGAAAAGGCAATTAATCATTATATTTTGCACTTCTATAGTAGCTTTCATCCCCTGATCTCAAAGCACTTTGTGAAATTATTGTATTAAGTCTCCTGCCAAGCCCCGGTGAGGGTGGCAATGTACCAGCAAACTCCTTGGGGCCAAGGTGGTCTTAATCTGCGCCTGCTGAAATGTACCAAGGACACTAATAAACTTTATAACAAATAATTACTAGTCTACCTGTTCGAGGGAGGGGTGCACAGAGGTGCAGGGAGTGCTTGGGTGCTTCCTGCGGCAACATGATCTGGGAGCTGGAGGGAACATCTTGGACCACCTTCCTCTAGTCTCGTCATTCCCGTTCCTTCTTTAATAACAGCCTCAACTGGCAGCTATACGCAGAAAGATCTCAAGTATTGCAGTAACTAAGCGTATTAGAGCTAGAGTTGTTCAAGAACCAGCTTTTCCACTGTGCTGAATACCCCACAGACTATGAAAACTGCATCCACTCTGTCCTGACAAAAAAACAACTTGTGAATTCAAATGTTTCCTTCCAGGCAAAATTTGATAAAAAATATTCAAGCACTTGAAACATCTTTTTCGTAAACCACACTACTTTTCACCGTGTCTCAACATTCTCCATTCATTTCTGCCTTCCTAAAAGAAAATCTATTTTGATTCAAAAATAAAAGCTATGTCTTCTGAATTTAATAAGGAGGCTTTTTATTGATGGTGTTTGTTGTTTTTTTTTTTAGAGTAGATAAGTAGACGCTTCCCTCCAGAACTTTGTATGATTTTAAAGCAACATGCCAAAATTCATGTGTTTCCAGAGAAAAGTTAAAAAAGGTCCAATTACCCTGGAATGACCATCGCTCCTCCAATAGCCTTTTCCTGAACCAGCACTGGCATGAAAGGCTTACCTGCTTGCCTGTTTCCATGTGTATTTTAGATTGTTGGGAATTTTTCTTCCTTCATATAACAGAGCAATCCCATTGACCCAAAAAGTGGAAAGCTGGGTGCATGATCCCTAATGTTATTTCTGCTACAGACTTGTTGCAGCAGCACAAGCCAGTTTGCCTCAGTTTCCCCTTTCTCTGCTCAGCCAGGGAGTGATCCCATCCCTGGGGGACTCATCGTGCCCCGGGACTCATGGTGCTCCGCAGCTGCCTCCTGTCAGCCTGGCACATGCTCTTGCTTCCCTCCTCTCTCCTCACCCCAAACTCTTACGGACACCCCAGTGTTGTCAGGAAGGGAAATGTGTGGATGCTGGCGATGGACTTGCAGCCCTCAGGTGAAGATAAGATACAACGATTATCCTGCTTGCTTCCCCACCCCCCTTCCTGTAGGATAGCAAAGTTGCCTTACGAGTTAAAATAAATTGCCTCGCGCTCCCCACTGAAAGCATTTTGACTTTGTCTTGAATCGCGTATTCCAGTAGTCATTATACTTCAGCTGCTTCTTCTTCTTCTTCTTAGCATATGACATATATAGCAGTTCAAAAGTTGCAGTGAGCTGCTGCCAGGTCACATTCAAAGGAAAGTATCTGGGAAGCTGGCAGCTAAAAGTATCTGATAAGTTGGCACTGTTACTGCTCAGCGGGAGGAGGGAGAAGTGAACGAAGGAAGGGGAGGGGGAACCAGGCATGGGGGAGCAGGGAAGGGGAGAGATTCAAAGGGCTTTTGTTTCTGGATCAGATTCTTCCAGACTCTGAAACTTTTGCAGAAATGTATGTGCCAGGGATTTTTTTTTTTCCCCTTCTCTTCCTCCTCTCCGTAGTTTAATGCATTAAAATAACCTATTAAAAGGCCTAGATTTGCTTTCAAGCAGACTCTGAAAGGCGCTCAAGATGTCACTATTAAAAACGGCACTGTGCTTTGCAGGCGAGGGTCTGTGGCTAGGAGAATAAAGCAGAATTGATTAGCTGCTCTGACTTTGCCAGCCTTACAAAGGCTGTGGTGTGCCACAAGTTGCTAGAGAACAGATCAGCAGCTTCTAACCAGCCCGCCTGTATACAAAGGTGCATCGCTTCGAAATCCAGCTTGGTTTGCAAAGCCTGACACTGGTTCAGCATTCCCATGATGTTCTCACATTTCGCCTCCCATGATGTCCTATTTTCCCCCTTTTGCAAGACATTTGGGAAGATTCAAAATTAAGCTGTCACAAAATTCTCTCTGAGCCCAGAGAACAAAATACCCCCCTGGGAGGCTACGGAGGGGGTTCAATCCGAGGAGGCCACAGGACCCCAATGCAAACACCACCGCTTTTGCCCCAAGAGGCTTGTTCCTGGCTATATAATCGACAATGAATATTAGAACAAACAGACTGGAAAATGTCAGCAAATGCTGCAAATGGCCAAAAATATAAAGCCAAGGCAAAAAAGGTAAAGAGAGGATTGGAGCCCTTCTGTTCTGCATAGAAATGATCTACTCTGCACCTTTGAAATTAAGGAACGGAGTTAGTGTCATGCCATGCATCAATCTGACAATCCACTTCTGAGTAGTCATTGTCATTATACCACGGGTCACATGTGTTACAACTCTATTAATGTGTATGAAGTTACTCCCAGTCTAACACTGGTCTAAGAAAATCAGGCTTAATTAGATTCTCCTTGTAATTAAATGCAATTTATTCTTATGCTTTGTGTTATGCTTCTGGCTTGCCCATACTATTGTCTGCTGATTATTAGAAGTGTATTTATGGAAGGTGTAACAACTGTGTAAGAGCTGTGTTTATAGCAAACATACAATTAGCTATGCTTGTACCATTCCCAGCACAGCAGGGGCTTGGTCCCTGAATGCAGCTCGTGATGGGAGTACTCAGCAAATAAATAGTAGGCACAGGCAAGTCTGATCTCATTTGCCTTGGTGGGTTAAGATTACATCGTATAAAATCAGGCTGAAGCTCTGTGTTTCACCTTCATATATATAAATCTTCCCAAGACAAGCTCCCACTAGCTCTGACTAGTGACTTACTAACACCTTCGGCTCTGCTCCTTCAGAGATTTGCACGTGATTAACCTGGTGTGTTAAAAACTCGGCCACTGGCCACTGACTTTAACGGAGACTCCATCTAGAGCAACGAGGTAAGTACGTGTCAGTCCCTGAAGGACTGGCACCCTATGTTATTCATATCAATGCAACTCAGGTGGAAAACAACCTTTTCTCCCTTCACAATTATGCGAAAAGCTGCCCAAGGTACAAGCAGGTTAAAGGAGAGACAAGGAATGGGCTCGCATCCCCTAAATCAAAAATTACCAGCCATTAGATTTTCACACTTTGTTTTCAAGGAAGCGTTTTCTGAATGGTTCTTCCAAGCCGAATCAACAGAATAAGTGGAAAATAATCTAGTATGTTCAATACTTTTCATTTGAATCGATAGTAAACCAAGTGCAGAGAGCCAGTTGGGTCTTCCTTGTTGCTACTGAAGATATTTAAATAGAGAGAAACACCTTTGCAGGTGAGCTGGTTTAGGGAGAGCAACAGTCCAGAGCAGGTTGTGCGAACAGTTATTCCCCCTCCCCCCTCCCCCCCCTTCTTCAATAATCTGATTATTCTCATTAGCGCTCTATTCAGATGGCTGCAACTAAATAAAAGAAAGCAGGGGCGGGAGTGGGTAGTAAATCTCCCATATATGAATACAATGAGGAGTTTAGGCAGCTCCCTCCCACTCCCACTAAAAAAAAGTTTTAATCTTGGCCGTTCCATGAATATTGACTGGCTGCATATTGACATGCCACCTGCTGGGGCTGCTTCAGCTATTGATAACCAATGCCATCACGTCTAAAGTTCAAAAACCGACAGGCGGCTTTCATGTTTGTAAACAGTATTGATCTGCATAAATAAGCTTGCCATTAGACTGCCGGATTAAACAAGGACGAAGACAGAACATTTGTGAGATTAAATCCGGAAACAGTTAATTAAAAGCTGAGCGATAAACCCAAGCTGTAAACAGCAGCCAATTAATTCAAACGTCTGTAGATCTATGAGCAGCCCTTCCCCGTGCTCCTGGCCCTGCCCCGTACTGGTCCTCTCTTCCCTCACCCTCCACCTGTCTCTGGCACCAGCATCCTGCTGAGCTTTATCTGCTCTCCTACACCTACCACCAAGTCCCGTGCTGTGCCACTCTCTCAACACACTGCTGCAAAAGGGACTCTGAAAAATAATTTTGAGATGCTAGGGCACCTTTTTTTTTTTTTTTTTTTTTGTGAGGAGAGAGAAAGGGAACCCCTCCAGGCTCTCCTTGTGTACAACGTGGTTGTTTTACAGTAGAAGACCTCATGTAACTGCCTTGTGAGCAGCGATGGTCTGGATCTGGGAGAGGACCTTGGGATTCCCGTGGTCTAAATATCTCTCCTGACACTAGGCCCCCACTTTGTGACCTCATGGTCATTGCTTTGGTGTTTCACTTCAGTTTCCCCAGCTGCAAATAGAGAAGGTAAGGCCTTGGGATATTTGACCTCTTTAAATCAGCCATATTTTCCAGTGATGACCAACTCATTTAATGAAAGAGGAACGCCTGGTTTTTACATGAATTTTCATTTTTGAAACTACCCTCCCCCACTCTCCAGTGATTTCCAAAAAAATAACCAGCAAGGGTTAAAGATTTTCAGGATTTTGCTCTTCCCTATCAATTTACATTCCCTTCTTCCATTCCTTCACTTTTGCTAATGACAAAAGGAGAAAGAAGAAATGAAAGAATAAAAGCTACTTAAAGAAAGAAGTTTATTTAACTAAAAGGAAACAAGTAAATTGAAAAAAAAAAATTTAAAGTTATTTTAATTTTTCCCTTGAAAAGATTCCCATATTTTCTAACCAGTTCTATTAGCTACATATCCTCAGTCCACATCTTACAGAATTACATTAAGTTGGCTGCATTACAGATGATTTAATGGTTATTTTATACTGCATGTGAAAAACTTGAAGACTCTAGAAGGCAGTGCAGTGTGACTGAGTCTATAACTTCATGGGATTTATAGGGCTATTGTCTTCACCACTTCCAAAAAGGATGTGCAATCCTCTACCAACTCCGCTTTCAGAAGTGGGGCATTGGAGCCCAGAAATATTATGGAAAACCAGGAACCAAACTGAAACCCCCCAAAGTCTTACCTAACACTACGACCACTGAGCTATCACTAGCCAGGTGTTTCTCCAGCAAGCGGCGTGAACTGTCAGCAGACTGGCATTAGCTCCAGTGGATGTTTTGCTTGGCTTTTTCTGTCCTGCTGCTCCCTCCACAATCTCATGCTGATTTTATTGAGAGGAACTGGATTCTGTATTTGTAAATGGACAGATGAACAGTGGCTGGCTGTACTCCTACGAATAGTCCCAGTGGATTCATAACCGACAACAGCAGATGACAGAAACACCTAAACTTCCCCAAAGGTGGATTTGTGATGCCCCAAAGCCAGAGCTACAGCCCAGTTGAGGTGCTGCTCCAAGAACATGGTGTGCTCCATGAAGTAAAATACCTGCAGCTTAGATCCTCCGCTCATTTTTCAGGCTTAGTCTTAAGTTACAACAAGCTACTCCCCTTGAGGCATTGCACTTACTTTGTGTTCTCTCTCAAGGGAAGAGGGTAGCAAGAAGTATCTGAGGAGAAGCACTGGAAATTAAATGCTTGTCATTCAGCTTTTCTCAATAGTGTTCCAACATCATGTCCTGGGTCCTCTGCTCTGGACAAGATCTGACAACAGTAAGAAAATAGTAGACAAAATATTTTTGTGTGCTGACACTTTCTAGGGATGACAGTTGTCTATCAAGTATATAAGCAAATATATATGGGTTAGAGTCCTTTCTATGAAGCCCATTATGAGGAACTGATATTATCATATCAGCAGTTCTAAGCTGATGAACTTTCAGGATAAAAATAGATAGATGTAGACTTTCAGGATATCATGGACCACTCCCAAGAGGTTTGATTTTGTAATAAATTGAAGATTTTCCTTCCGTGCAGAAAACACCTCACTTTTGTAAGCAATGCTCATACTAACAGCTTCTCATCAATTTTGCTGAAATGATGTGGGCCAAAACCAAACCAGATCAACCCAAACCAAAAGACAACCTTATTTTGTAAAGTTTAAAGATGCTAACTGCAAAAAACCCAGCTTGCAGCACAATGCCAGGATGCTTCATTGGCATAGCTGAGGAGCTGCAAGCAGGGAGGAGAGAAATGGTGCCATAAAAAGCTACAGAGTGTTTCTGATGGGGTAGCTGGAAATGCCTTCAGGATTTTGAACATGGGTTTTACTACTACTGCTAATTTGTGTGACTTCCTTGTATGCAGGGGAGTGACGCTGGAGCTGCTGCCGCGCACACCTAAACCTCTGAATACCAATATGTATGTTTAGCATGTATACCAACAACTCTGGTGGACATTGTCACGAAGTCAAGCAATCTGAGACAATTATCAAAGCTAACGTAAAAAAACAATTAAAACCACATATGACTTTTCTTACTATTTGAGTGGTTTTTTTACCTTCCCTGTTTTCAAGAAAGTATCTGAAATCCTCATAAATCCCTCTCCGCAGTGGCTCAGAAGGCCAGCAGTGGGAGCAAGCTCGCCAGTATAAAGGATGTGTCTGTTTTGCTTTCCATCCTCATACCTCAGAGACAAAAGCTCACCTTGAAGACCACAGCTGGAAGTCGGAGGTTCAGCCACTGGTGACTCCTTCCTTCAGTTTGCGCCCCTGGGTGTCCCCAGGCGGTGTACGGGTGTGAGCTATTTATTCAACGAACAAAACCCCATGTTCTGGGAAATTAACTTTTACAAGTCTGTGCATTGACAAATGTGGTACAAATTGCTGCTGTCAGCAGTGACTGGTTCCTCCTGACCAGCTCTGCCCAAGGCCTTCATCTGGAGGGAGAAGACAGGTCAGGGCTGTGTTCAAGACCTACTAAGTCTAAGCCAGTCACTGGCTTTGCTTTGGGCACCCCTGACTTGAGGAGCACTTGGGAAACGCAGGTACAATGCTGAACCATGACGTGGTTTTTAAATGACCTATGAAAGTCCCCAAACTGGTGATGAGACCTGGCATTGCTCTAGATGGTCAGAAGAATATTGTACCAGGTAGGATGGGAACGCGTAGGGGCTAAGTAAGGCACAGACCTCTCTGCCTACTCATCCCACCCCCATGTGCTTTGAACCCACATTAAGAACCTTGTTTCTTTGAGACTTCTCCACTTCACTTAGGGTTGAAGGCAATGTACAATTCAGGATCAAGAGCAATAGAGGACAGCATAGCCTTTGAAGACCCTTCTACTGGGCCTGTCTCCAAGGTTTCATTACTATTTATTACCTCTTTATGTTATTATTGGTATTTAATGCTATTATTTTGGCACTATAGTCATATGTCAAACCTCTGTCGTGAACCAGGACCCTACAGTATTAGATGCTGTATAACTCCACAGGAAAAAGAAAGGCAGCACTTGTTTCCAAAGTTCACAGTCTAAATATAGCACAGTGTTATGGCCTTTTCCCTTCATTCAGAGCCCTGTTTTTGTCCTCCTGGATTCAGCTTACAAACTCAGGTGTAAAGACTGGGTTTTTCTTATAAGAACTCAAGTATCACCGATGATGACCAGAAATTATTTCTCTGGTATTACCAATCTGCTGACTGCATTATCCAGTCGAGCTCAGTCACATTCACCCACAGCAGAGCAGGACCTCCTAAATCAATAGGTGTTCTTCCCTGGATACGGTCAAGCCCAGGATAAGATGATTCAGGGAAATTTCAGATTACTGGTGCTTGTGGAGACAGTAGAGAGTTAAGGATGCTGCTGCTACTCAAAGGCCATGAGTAAATGAATCCCTCTCCAGCTGGAGATTCTTATAAATGGCCTTCAGTCCAAAGAACCAGATCTGTTTAAGTTACAACAATGTATATGTCACAGTATGTAAAAACTTGTTTGGGTCATATGGAAATAACTATTCCTGGAACACCCAGGTCTCCTGACATCACTTCCTTCAGAAATAGATCTGATTACTTCCATTGAGAGACCAGAAAATGGGCAGGGGGGTTGGAAGAGTAGGGAGGAAAAGAAAAGCCCTGTCAGTGGAAGATCAGAAAACTTTGCAGGTGAAGACCTCAGGGTTTTTGTTTTTTTTTTTTTCTTTTTCTTTTCGGAATTGTTTCAATTCTTCAGCACAGAGGAAGGAAGGATGGTCTGGTAGATAGAGGTAGAGGCACTGTTGACAGTTCAGAGAGTTGAGTTGGCCCCTGTTCCGGCTCTGCTGCAGACATCCTGTGCAACCCTGAGCAAGTCATCACCTCCCAGTGCCCTTCCTCTGGCTCTCCAAAACATGGGTAAAAACATGTTCACTTGCCTTTCAGGGAAGGACATATGGCTTAGGGCTTCTCCTTCCCAAAGTCTGGACGGGTCTTGCAGAGAGGGGAGAGGAAAAGCTCTGGGATTCCAACTGCCAGCTGGCAAACGCTTGAGCTGCCGTATGCCTTCTGGCTCCAGCTGAGGAGCTGAGCTCCTTCTTTATGTTTCAGCCCAGCATCCTGAGGTTCAGCCTGTGCTGTGGGTGCTTATAAGCAGCGTCAATGCGATGTGACTTGGTTTTTGGTAGTTGTGTTCAGCAAGATAAAAGATGGATTACGACAAAATATGTACAGAAAAAGCTATATGCTTGAACAGCATCAGGACACAAAACTTTCTGAACAAGAACGGATTCTGTGTACCTCTCCACAAAGTAAATACTACCACATGTGCATTAAAAGGCTCCTATTATTTACAGAGTGCTGACATGAAACCCCTGAAAGAGTCAGTATTTTGTTAGGTAAATGTTTTTCCCTCTGAGCGTTTTCCTCTTCTCTCTCTCCCCTCCCCCCTGTCCAATAACTTACAGATGTTAGAACAATAAATTGAATGAATAGTTTCCCACACTGGAATGCCTGAATGCTGAAGAATGCAGAAATGATTTCTGGCCAGTTTCTGACACTGATCTACAACTACACTGCATATATTCTGTTGCTCTTGTATCAAGTCTTGAGCTGCTCCCTGCCAAGAATTAAGTGCTTGTTCCATAAACCTGGTGTAGATTATCACTTAGCTGTATAGATGTATCTAATAGAATTAAATAGTTTGGCTCCTGACCAGTAACAGATGTGCTACATATAATGCAATAATAATGAGACCGAAAGCACCACGATATGCCAAGGGAACATTGTGAGATAGCTCACATTTCTTCTGTTGCCCAGTCAAAGCTCTGTGAAAAGTAAATCGAAAGTCCCATGTTTATATGAACAAAACAAGCTCTGGCTTTCCTTCTTTTTTCATTTTAATCTTACAATGGGTTTTTTATACAGCCCAGGCACAAAAGCGAGTGCAGGGTCAGCTTTCATTTCTATGGAGCAATGGATTTGCTTTACCATAGTTTTATTTTTCACTAAAGTTCTCCTGTAACTTAAATGGTTATAATGCAATAATGTTGAACCAAGTCATAACTATCTGCTTGGGACATCTAAGCCCATGCAGCTTGACCCATTGGGGACAGAATGGATTGCGTAGGAGGAGGAAGAACTCAGTTGTACGCATAAGCTGATCTTTTACTTTCTAAAATAAAACTAAAAAAATTAAATTAGTGGGGATGCAGTCCTGCGACGAACTATGTATTTCCTACAAGGCACCTGAGCCCTCCTGATTTCTATCGCAAGGAAGCTTCTCAGTCCTCCAACAATGAAGCTTTTCACGTCTTCTGTGGGAAAAGGAGGAAACCCCTCGGAGATCAGACTCCCAGGCTGAGAGCCTTGCCAGCAGACGGCGGCAGGGCCAGGGACACAGCCACCTTCCCACATCACCGCCGCCTTGCTTCAGGTCACAGCGGAGGCTCAAAACCGAGCGGTGGCACTGGTGGCAGGGCTGTGACCTGCCCACCAGCTGAACTGAAACTTGCATTATCCACTGTGGCTTTTGATCAGTGCGGCAGACACCTGGTGGCAGGGCTAGGGGGAAGAAACCGCTCAGCCTGAAATCAGGACAGGTGGCGGGTAGAGGATATCTCTGGAAAGAGCAGAAAATGCATCCAAACAAGCTATTACTGGATGCTGGCAATCTGGATGCATTGTTTCTGTTCTTCAAGTGTGGGCATGATTAATGAGAAAGTTGTGAAGGGAAGCGAATTCCCCAAGTACCTGACTGTTTCAGCCTTCCTTGACCCATGTCGGTCTGGGTAGAGACAGAGTACAGCACAGAGACTGCACTGCACGGGCAGTCCAGGTTACAGAAGAATATCAGGGCTCCAAGATGTTATTGTTAGATCTATCAGCTGTCTTTGATGCCCTGAGGTATTGTTGAGTTGCTTTTGATCCTCAGCAAGAATAGATGGGTCTGTGCTCTGCTCACTTTTCCCTTAGCTCTCAGAAAGATCTCAGAAGGTAATTTTGGATAACTGCCCTAATTTATTGACCTTCAGGGAATGCTGCCTGTTTCATCAGTGATATACACAACATCAGTGGGGGTGATTAATGAATTGATACTTGTTTGGTAATTCACTTGGTTAGACAGAGTTATTATTAGCACTGGACAAGTACTTCTGAATATATTCTGTGACCGTCCATTCAAATACAACATGGAAAGGCCAGGCTCTCATAGCGATACTCAGACAAAACCAATCTCTCCAGCTTCAGTGGGACCACCGCACAGGAGAGTGTTAAGAGGGCTGGTACAGAGAGGGTAACAGAGGGGAGTTAGTCCCTTGGGAGAAGTAGTTGAGTTGATGCTCATTGCTTGTTAGAGCTTGGATTCAAGACTTGGAGATGATCCACCCAGATGGAGAGAGGTAACTGCTTTTTCTCTCTGCTTTCTTCTTTTTAAGGGAAATGCTCTAGGTGACAGAAGCATGAATGCAACTTTTCTTTTAAGAAATAGTTATGGAAAATTCATGCAAGACTGGATCTCCAGAGTTATGACTGACAGCAACACCGGGGCCAGCACCATGCAGCCCCACCACATGCCTGATTAAAGTGAAACCGCCTTGCTTGAATTTCCAGGATCAAATGGTTGTAATGTATTGTACAGACCAAGAACCGATATTCTGTGATGAGAAATTTTGGACCAAGCAACAGACTCGAAGTATGATTACAGACAGTGCCGAGGCACAAGAAGCAGCAGCAGCTAAATTTGGCAAATAAATTATTCACCCAGCTCTATTATTAGCAAAAGAAAGGGATAGAAAATAGCCATCTGGGAAGCAAGGAAAAACTCAAGACAATTATCCTCCTTACTGTACATCATCCTTGCAGTAATACTCAGGGAGAATGTGACAATTGATTAAAACTAATTGGAGGTTAAATTAAATGATAATTAGCATTAATCAATAGCAGCGTTGGCATGCCAGCGCATCCCTCCTTTAGGCAATTCACCTCCAATCCCCAACACACCAATAAGGCTGGTGATCTGCGAGCCCAGCATGTGCTCCTGCCATCAGTAAAGAAGCAAGTCCCAGCAGCATTGACCTGGAGGGTTGGAGGAAAGAGAGCATTTCAATGAAAGCCAGACTTGCCATCACGAGAGATGGCTGATACACTACTCCCACAGCTAATTGCAGCCAACATCAAAGACTAGGGTGCCCTCAAATGATGGAGGCTGGTAACGACAACTCAATGCCCGCCTGCTTTCAAACAGCAGATCACAGAGAGCCTTGCCTTAGCATATTATTCTGCTTTTGTTAAGAACGCTCGTTTCTCTTTCTCTGTCCTTTTTTTTTTTTTTTTTTTGGTGCTATATTATTGTGTGGCCAGTGCACAAGGAATAACCATGATTGTACAACCATAATTGTACATGATTGTACTACTAAGGTGGTATTGCCTCTCCGCAAAGGCCCAGTTTAGCTGGGCGGTTGGGGAGGAAACATTTGCTCCAAGGGTGTTGTGTGCAGACACACAAGTTGTCGCGTTTTTTTCTCTGATCTTTATGTTGAGTCCTATTTTGTGGTTGTGTTTAAGGGGAGATGAAGTGCCACTTTGTCATTCACCCAGAGCCCTAGTTCTGCTTGATTAAATAAAATGCAGGCACTCGTTATGAGCACTTGAACAGCGTGTGCATGAGTGTGCCTGTGTGCCTAATGCCCTGTGCTCATCCATCAGCTCTCCAGCACTTGGCTGCCAACAGATGGTAGAGACTCCCAGTCTGAGGCAGGAGGACTTAGGAATTTAGGACCGACCACACATGCTCATTGAACCTCCACCTGCCTCTTAACCAAGAGCTGCCAGCTCCCACTGCAGTATTGAAAATAATCTCATCACAGGAGGCTTAGAAAAAGGATTTCTCTAAACACTTTCAACATTTGGATGCCAAATTTGACAGTTCTTGGGAGACTTTTGGCCTCTCGTGCTTTCCAGGTATTTCCAGTCAGACCCTGGAAGCACAAGGCCTTGCATAGCAGACACTCACTGGAAAAAGAAAGAGTGTTTTAATGCTGCTCACATCTCAAGCAGTGCTTCAGGGTGAGCACGGAGAGAGCACAATCACTTCCTCTCCCTTTCCGTGATTAACCCCAGCCAGGAGCAGGTCTGGAGGGCAACAGCCAGTGTAGAGCCACTGGGGAGCATCTCTGCTATCGGTTACCTTTAGTAAGCAACAAGAAAAAAACATTCAGCTGAACTCAACTATCTTCTTGTCCCCATCCCAAAAGCTGGGGAACCAGGAACATGAAAGAAAATCTTACCTGCTTTTTGAAGTTTCATCAGCATAGCTCACAGAAATGCAGTTTTGTTCCCAGCGTAAGCAATGCCAATATCATCATTTTTGTGCTGATAACAGGAAATTCTGTTGAACTCATACTGCAAAACTTTGCTTTGGGGTTTTGCCAATCTACATGAGGTAGGGTGGGAAAAAAACCCTACCTTTAGCTGACACTGCCATGTCAGAAGTCATGATGGTAATCAATAATGGGTCATGATAATCTGCTTAGTGTGGCTCATCCCTACACTTATAGTCCTTCAATGGCTGCCAACTGCCTGGATTTCCCATGGGTTACCATGTGGTCCTATCCTCAGGTAGTCATCTGAAAGCACTACAAACACAACCATGCTGTGCTTTGGGGGACCATCTCTAGTCCACCTGCCCCAGACTGGGAATGACTTAGCATATCCCTATTGGGAATGGATATGCTGTGACACCAGATGAATTCTTGCCTTTAAAACACCATTTACCTTGGGTGGATTTGCCAGTGAATTGGTCCCAATTTTACCTTTTCAGTGCAGTTAAATATCAACACATTTATGGCTGTAACCTTTGTGCCCTCCTTGTGTCCTGCACACTGTTGCCCAGCCTCTCCCCAAATGGAGGCCGTAAGCTGTCATTTTGTGGTGGGTTGTGGGAAAAACCAGGTGTTGGAATCCATCTCTAGGCAGCACACCTTGGCAAACTCTTCCCAAGTCCTGAATATGTAGAGGATCCAATTCTGATCCAAACCCCAGGGATCTATCTCATCATACTGCAATCCCTGAGCCAGCAAGTCATCTGCTAAGAAGTGACTTACCAGCTCCAGCAAAGTCCTGTGTTATGCACTCAGTTTCTGGTTAAGTGTTGTCCTGCCTCTGAGTCGATAATAGTCTGTCTGCAAAAGGCTGTGGTAGACCTACAGAGACAAGTCTCATCTTCACTGCTCCATTAGCATGAAAAAGAAGGGACTGTGTACGTAACCAGATATTTAGATTGCACCGAAGATAACGGGAAGAGGACAAAGAGAAACATCTCTCCAGCCCAGAGGAAAATATGTCTTTCCTTGCGCTGACCACACACGTTAAGAATCTCTGATCAAGGGAAAAGCAGGTGGTAAAAGACAGCATACAAGAAGCTTGGTCATGCCTAACACGTCCCTCTCCAGATCAATATATTCTTGTGAAGATATAATCTTCCTGCTGTAATGCTGACAGGTTAATGACAGCATGAGTTATCCACTATCTAAATGCCTGCATCAGTACCTGAGTTAGATTAACCCTCAATGGACTTGACTACTTGTGCATGCAACCCCATAACTTGTCATCACACCCCCTTCACTGGTGACTTTTCCTGCCTTTTATTTATTAAACTAACATGCTGCCAGCCCTCTCCTTCTCCAGCCTGTGTGATGCTGGGTGTTGAGGGTTGTACTGGCAGCCAGGGAACTCCTCCATCTCCTCCGAGTTACAGCCTGGGCAGATCCACTTGTGAGGTGTCTGTCTCCAACAGTGACATTGCTACTGTAGGCACACAACCAGGTGAGAAGGACCTTCTTTGCCTTGAGGAGAATGGGACAAATGGAGATACCTACCCTTTCAGTGCAACTGAGAATTGGAATAAAAACCAATGGTCTGTTCCTATAATTCCCCCAGCACGTGGCACATGTAATTTTAGAGCAGATCTTTTATTTTTAAAATTAAAACTTAAATTCCAGTCTATGTATTTTACTGGGTTTGGGCTTCAAGCACAATTCAATTCTTTGCAAATATAAACAATAAAGGCCAAGACAGGAGGCCGTAATGGTGCAGCAGGTTGGAAGAGGGATGAAACATGGCTGGACAGCATTCTTGGGATCCTGCCCTGGCTTTGGCCCAAAATTTGCAAAGTGGTTTACTACAGCACATAGCTGGGGTCAGGGTCCAGTAGCATTTGCAATGAGTGGTCGGCACTGTAGCTGGCCTGGAACTCAAGAGGATTTAGGCTCTAATCCTGCTTCTGGTCCTGACCTCCTGGATATCCTGGAAGAAAGAGGCAGAAGGTGTAAAATTTTAAAAAGAGATTTTGAATCTCCGTTTAAATTTCAGTGAAATATCCCTGCCACACTCCTATCAGCTGCCAGAGAAATGCCATCACTAGCTTCCGAATTTCCTCTTTCGCTCCATATGTAAAGCAGAGACAAACCTACTAAGTTGCCTGGCTGCTGACTTTCTGGACTCAAGTGCATCCAATCACACTCCTACAATAAAAAAGACAAAGAGGGTAAATTCATATGGGCAGGGTGCAAACATCTGCTTCTCCCGCCTGCTGCATTTGGGCTGGTAAGCACTTGCACTGTTGCCTGGGAATATTTGTAGTTTAACACGTAACTGAATTAACAGCGAGAGAAAATGAATCACATGTGACTGAGTCTTCTGACAGAAGCAGCTTTGATGACCTTCTGGTCGGGCTTGCCTGCTTCTCAGCCCAGCCACCCCCCACCTGCACCCCACCCCATCCCGTCAATAAACTGTTTGTTTAGCCTTGCACAGATTATTCATTTCTTGGCACAGAGCTCTCGGCTCCAAAGAATTAACATTTGGATTGTATTTACTGGGTAGCAAAGTGCCAGCGATACAGCTGGGATTCGTTGCACAAACGATTTTGATGGGGGAAATCAATGACAAACTGAGAAGAGGAGGATCAAACAGTGGACCCTTTTTCAATCATTGTTTGAAAACATGTTGGTGATATTTGGAGTTTCTAAAAGAGAGAGAGGGGTGGCAAATGGGGTGGGGTAGCCTTCTCCCGGGTCGTCTTGCTAACTCCTACACACAAGAACCTGACCCTGTCCCAATCCTAGAATAGCTTAGTCACAGGATATTTCATTTTAAACCCAAGCTTGTGGTTTGGTTTTTTCCTACAGAAGAAGAGACTCTCTGGATGTTTATTGCTATTTTTCTGAAATTTCTTTTTGGTCGAAGAGGGATTTGAAAACTAAATACATTTCCTGTTGGAGGCCGAGGGCTGTGAGCTGCAAGGAGAAGCATAGCCTTTGGCTTGGTTCAGCAGTAAATAATCACTTGTGTTCCAAAAAGTCATTCGCATTGGCAAGGGCTCCCAGCACCTGCAGATAGAAGCGCCCGGGGCAAGTCCAAGCACTTCATTTAGACTGTCCCTTATTACGATCAATCAGATCCCATTCCTCTTAGCCACAGGAAACTCCAGGCTTAACCCACATGCATTTTAAAATTAAAAAGGTGGAAAGACGTGCAGTTAGAGACACAGAAAAAGAGATATGGGAACAGAGAAGAGTTTTTATATGTTTTCACCAGAAACTTTCTTTTCTCACTTCAACCTCCTATATCAAACGTAAGCACACAAAACCTTCATCTTATCAGTATTTTGATCCTTGGAGAAGTCTAGTAGTTTGTCTTCACCTCCACTCTACTTGTGTGCCTTTTGTGTCACCTTGTTTTCCGTAATACAGGCACACAGAGAGGCAATTGTGTATCTTTGTCTTCCTATTTTTTTCTGCTAAGCTTTAAATGCTGGCTGGGTTAACCAGTTTGGCAAATTCTCTGTGCACAAGTGGTGTCAGGACTGTCCTCTCCTGGGGAAAAACAGTGCAAAGAGTAGGGGAAAAAAAAACCAACAAAAAAACCCTAAAGTCCTTTATATCCCAAGCCTACAGCAGTACACTGAATGACTTCTCTTCAATGGACCTTGGATTAGGACCTGACAGCAAATCTGCGAGATGTGGATGTGGATTACTACACAAGTGGGGTTGGGGGTCACATCTGGCTATGCTCAGGATATGCTCCCATTTCCTCACGTCCGAATAGAGTATAGTTTCACAGAATGTATTTCCTAGACAGATGTCACAAAACAACAAGTGCTGCCAGGAGTCACTTTGGGCTCTGCTATGGTTCCTTGTAGTCTCAAAGCTATTGCCAGAAAAGACAACAGTTTTTGATGTGACAGGGTGACTTGCTTGCATGGAAAGCCCTGGGATCTTCACCACTGCAAGTTTGAACCCTCTTATCCTCCTCTTAACTATAGTGCCGCGTGGTAAAAACTGGGTGTGGGCTGCTCTCTGTCCCAGATGGAGGTTTGGCTGGCTGGGGAGCTTTCAGCTCTGGCTGTGTTAGGGACACTTGGAGCATCCCGGTGCTATTTTTACCAGTACTAGGAACATTGAGTTCAGACTTGCACTGCCACCAGCCAAAGCGGAGCTGGTAGTGCCTTTGGGAGCATGACTCAAAGCAGCTATCTCAGCACTGTGGTGTCCCTGAGTACCAAAATAATCATGGATGTAGGAACATCCCAGGCTAAAGCGGGGAGCAGTGACTCACCAAGATCACACAGTCTCAGGTTGCTTTGCAGTGTGAATTTGTGGTTTGCAGCACAATAAAATAGCAACTGCTCCTCCCCACCTCTGGAAATACTAAAGGTCTTTAGCCCTAGGACTCCAGCCTCACTTAATCTGCTGCTGGATTTTGTACTAATGCAGACCTGTCACTGCAAGCGCTCGGTTGTGCGTGCGCTGCATCACAGGAAAAGTTCACTTCAGCAGGCCATTGCCATCGGCAATTAGGCTGGAGCAAAGCTCAGTCTCTGTCTGAAACGCAAAGAAAATGCTGGAAAGGCAGTGCCGGGTCCCACTTGGGCAGACTCCACAGGTTCTTCTTCAACCAAAGCCAGGTAAGTGGAGGCTGCCACCACCCCTGCTGCTCCGTGGGCGTCGGGGGCACCATCCATCAAAGTAACACCTGAAAAACAGCCCTGTGTCAGCACCAGCTGCCAGGACGAGGGAAACTATCGTCTGCTGCTCAACAATACAAAGGGCTTCTTTCCTCCTCCTCCACTAAATAAACTGTTAAAGACCATGACCCCTAGAAAACATAACAAGGACCAAGAAATTTACAGTCGTGTGTTATAGGTCAAGGCATCGAGCATTTCACAACCTTGTGATTCCAGCCAAAAGCTCCTCCGTCTGTCTGCTCTATGCTGGGGAGGGCTGGAGCATTGAACAAAGCGGGAACCTGGTATAAGCTAAGCAGAGACGGCTGAGGAGTGCTTCGGAGTGTCTTGCTCATCTCCATTCAAACTGCACCACAGAGTAGAGCTGGTCTTTTGAACAGAGTCAGACATCGTCTCATTGGAGAGTACACTGGGAGACTCAAAGCTTGGGACAGAGCGACTTTGCATTAGCAGATTGAACATGACGTGAGGTAGGGTTAAGTCCTGGGCTTTGACCTACGATAACAAACCGTAAAAGGGAGGTTTGATTAGAACCTGCATGGTTCACCCCTTGCCTGTCTCATCACCAAGACTCAGTCTTCCCTTTCCCAGGATGAGACTGTTCAGAGCCATCACAGGGGTGGAAAGCAATCCCAGCACATGGTCTGGGTGGATAACTACTGGTGGAGATGATGGGAACTTGATGGTATGTTTGATCCACTTCTAATCACGCAATGGGAGAGGGACCAGAGAAGCCATGGCCATGGGGGAGCAACCTGACAAGAGTGATTCACCGCAGACACACAAGACAGATAAATTCCTCTGGCCAGATGGGTCTGACCCGTACATTTACTCTCCTCCTCCCTGCCATGGCCTTAGAGCAAAGCATCATGAAACTCTCCTGAAACATCTATGATTATAGGAACTTGAGTTTTTCTGTGCAGCAGGCAATACTAGATCTAGCCTCCAACATATATTGCTCTGTGTATGTGTGTGTGTGTGTATGTATACAGATGCACATACATGTTTATGTTCATATTTATATTTAGATGCATGTACAGAGGACTAAACATTACATTTAATGCATAGGTGTGAGGATGCACAAAAGGGGACGAGCAGATTCTTAAAGCCAAATTAGCCGACAAGCTACTAACTTCCTTTGCCCAAGTCTATTGCAACTAAAGACATGTAGGCTGGTGGCAAGAGTCTATGTTTTCATCCTTCTTACATCTCCAGCAACTCCATGCAATGATTTCCAGTAATAGATAGCCTAGCTGCAGCCAAATAAGAGGCCATCACTGCCATAAAGCAGAGGAAGCAGAGCCTGTTCTCACAGTATAGAGTCTGCTGGAACATTTGCCAAAGTCCTCACAGGAAATGTGCTGGCAACATCTCAAGGGCGGAAAATAACTCTGTGCTGTACCTGCTTCCCACCTTCCCCTGCAGACACTTCCTCATACACACACACAGCTGGAAGGAGAAGGACAGATTTAAAGAAAACTGACAAATTAGAGGAGGCAATCCCATGGTTTGGAACAGCTCTGTGTAACTCCTTAAGGCGGCGTCAGTTCTGCAAATGTCACATGAATTATCCATCAAAGGCTAATAAGTGTGGAAGGTGATGGGGTGATCACCATGCAATAGGGGGCCTTTCCTACCAGGGCATAAGCTATCTGTGGCTGGTCTCATCGGGGCCTCTCTTCCCAGTGCCACAGTACGACCCCTACTAGTCAGGGCATTGTTCTTCTTCCAGCATGGGATAACTATTTCCAGTTGCACCAGTGGTTTGTGTGATGCAGACAGCTTGATGCTAATATCCAGAATGGGCTCTCTAAGCACAGGCCGCAGAGCAGCCGCTGGGCAGCAAGCACACCCTCCCCTCAGCTGCTCAGCTGAGTCCTGGCCTACTGAGTCCGGGTCCTCACAGGAGTCTGTGACTCAGGACAACGTGGAGGCTGTGGGAGTGAGGCATGTGCAGCAGCAAGCCAAGACAGTGCTGGATGCTGCTCCAAGCATGGCTTGCACGCACCATTTGCAATATGAAGACAAGCACGAAGGCTTTGAACATCTTTGAGTACCTTCTGTTTCAGTATCCCAACAGTCAGGGAAAGGAGTGGAGTGCCCATCACCTGAAAAATCACTAGGGCAAATCTGGCATTTTGTCTCAGCTATAAGACCAACCTCCCTCCTCAGTATTTGTTTCAGGTCACCCGCAGATCAAGTTTTCCTCTACTTTCATCATCTCCTTGCCACAAACGTTATAACATGAAATGTAAGCCAAAACCCAAGACAAGAAGGGAGACCCAGAAGCAACCTTCTGGATGGTGAGAGGTGTTATATCTGATTTTCCCAGCTAATGGCAAAGTGAAATATTTAACGTTCCCTTTCAGATCTGATCCTTGTCTCTGTGTCTCTGCCTTTAAAAACCACTGCTGTGTGGGGAAGAGGCCGAAAGAAGAATATCAATTGTCTTTCACAGCCCAGAGACCTACTCAGAAAAGGCGCCCTGTTCTGCAAGAGCCCGAAGGTTTTTTCAGATGCTTCTGGCAGAAGAAGAATGCAGAAACCTTCCAGGTCTGTTCTTTATCTGGTGAGATGGCTCTCTGTAGAGTTGGGATAGAGAAGGCTGCTGTTATATTTTCTTCATGTCTTGTCTTTCCTTTTCTTTCCTATGGCTTTTCTGCAAGAAGATAGTTAAAGAAAAAAAAAAAAGGAGGAGGAAAGAAAATAAATAGCCAAGGGTATGCTGTAATGCAATCACAGGGCTATTGCTCTAAAGCTTTCTGGAAGTCTTCCTCTTCCAGGCCATCCAGGACGGCAATTGGAAGTGCCTCTATGAATCTTCAAAGAGTTTTTGTGGAGTAGGGTTTCTTTTCTCCCTAATTGAAAAGAGTGAACTAGTCTCTTTTCTTTAAAGGATCTAAGCAGCATTTTTTAATTCTTCACTGAGGTAAGCAGAGGCGTATTCTTGCTTTTTTTTCTTGAGGGGAAAGTTTCTTGCAGTACATTACAAGCAAGGTCTGTCACAGGCCCTTGGTCTCCCACTGCTAATTCTGCAGCAATGTGACACATGTTTCTGATATTATGATTACGGGTTTTCAAGGCAATTCAGGTGATTTTGTTTTAATCTCAACACGGACTGCAAGTACAGTCTCAGGATGGATTTTAGGTCAATCCAGGACAGTCTAGCATCAAAAGAGGCAATCCTGCCCTCTCTCCTGCTCCTGCTATTTTCCCTTAGAATGGGCTGATGCTAGTGATTAAAAACTGACTCTCCAAGGGAAGCTATTGTTTTCTGATGGATCAGCAAGCTGCAGAACAGCATCTGTGTTTCCCTCCATGCAGCTGTGTGTGTAGAGCTGCTGCAGGTGGGTGGCCCTGAGGTCCCGAGCTACTAGGGGACTTGTCACCTCCTGCAGGGATGCCATGGCAGAGAGCTGCCAGCCTTTTCGGCAGCCTTTTGCCAGCCTTGTAGATTTTATTTGTCGGTGGTCTATTTATAAGGCAGGCCAGCAGTGGTGTGAGACTCCAGTGTGGAGACAAAAGAAGAGAAAGGGGAAGCTCTTCCCACTAGGAAAGATTCTCCTCTATGGTTTAGGGTGCACAGGGGCCAACGTGAGTCTTTCTCCAGATTCAGGGAGCTTTGGATCAGGCCCAAGGTGCATCATTATCCCATGACAGAATAAAGACATACGCTCGTTTTCATGAGTGAAAACTATTCTTTCTCTCCAGTGAATGGCTGAGATCTGAACACAGCTGCTATTTTGCTCTGTGCAGTGAATCACTTCTGATTCTTAAGTATTGAAACAGTGACATGCATCCCCCACGCCTAACATGGGGACCTTTCTCCATTATTGTACCATGAGAAGAATATAGTAATTCATGCTGTCTTTATTTTTTTTAGCTTTATTATTGCTGAGACTCCTTTCACTTCAGTCTGAAAATGCAGGCAATTGGTGCAGAGAGGAATGCTGACATTTTCTTAAAATATGAAATTTCTGAGAATGAGACATCTCCAAAAGTACTGGAATATTCAAACATCTCTTTCTCAGCTGGTAAGCAGGAAATGCAGGAGTGGCTTTCTATGAACTAACAAGGAGATACGACAAAGAAAAAAAGGCGGCTTTTATTCCATGTTAGGTTGTGGTAGGTTTTGCTCTAAAGATGAGTTGGGTGTTTGCTGGCAGAACTAGCTATGCAGAAGTGTGCATTCCTTTCCCTTATTCTTGCACGTGCCACGGATTTGAGAGTATCTACCTGACAATTCTTAATATTACACTGCAAGAAAGAAGCGTGGAAATTGTAAAGCATTTAGGAGAAAGAAACAGGAGTGATCAGAGGCCTTCGGAGCAGGAGATATCAGGATATCAGGAGAAACAGGAAGAATGAGGCTCATTCAGTCTAGAGAGGAGGAGGTTTAAGGGAGACAACCACAGAAAAATAAAGCAAAAGGGGATCTTTGGAGGTCGTCCAATCTATTCCTCTCCCCTGAAACAATTTCAGCAATATCTAAATCACTCCTCATAGATACTGCTTTTAGCTGTTCATAGAAATCTCCACTGGTGCACACTCTACAAACTCCCAAGGCAACCTGGCTTACTACTTCATGAGCATCACGACTAAAATATTTTCTTATCAGCTTATTCTGAATCATTCTTTCTTCAGTTTAGGATCTATCACCTTATCAGCCATAGTCAATTCCTAAACAAAATCAAACTTTCATTTATGTTCACCACTCCTGTGTTAAAGGAAATAAGATGACATGATTTTTTCTTGACAAACCCACAGCGGCTGTTATTCCTTTCCTTTTCCCAGGTGCTTCCAAACAACTAAATTGCTTGATATTTCCTGGAGCTGAAAATATAAACGAGCTGATCTGTAATTCCCATGTTCCTCTGTTTTCCCTTTCTCTATATGAGGATAGGGACCACATCTGCCCTTTTCCAGTTTTCTGGTATCTTGCTTAGCTGTTCCTGGCTTCTCAAAGATAACCAAAGGTATCTAAGATCATTTCAGTCCACTTTCAAAATGTCCTCGGATGAAGTTCATCAGGTTCAGCCAATTATAAAACATGAAGCTTATCTAATTTTCTCACTTCTCTCCATATTCTGTGCTGAACTCCTATCCTTTTTTCGATTCAATTTCCAATCCTGTTAGCCTCCTGCTCTCAACTGCTCCTTTAAGTGAACACTGAAACAATAAAAGTTTTAAACACTTCACCCTCTCGGTATCATCTGGTGCTACCTTTCTCTTTTCATCTTATGATAAATGTATTTGTAGAACAATTTCTTGGTACTCATTCTTCTTATGTAAAAAAGATCTGCAAAGAGAAAAGGAACATGCTATTCCTCACAGCCACCAAGGGCAGGACAAGAAATAATGAGCTTCAAGTGAAGGTTAGACATTAGGAAAAGTATACTACCTGTTAGAACAGCGAAGATCAGGAATGCATTATCATGGGAGTTTGCAAAATTTTATATCATTGACAGTCTTTAAGCACAGGTTACATAACTAATTTGTAGCCTTTTCCACTGTGTGAACTCTTACCTTCACATACCACCGGTTTAGCCCAGTTGCTAATGGGATTTCTACTGGTTAGAACTGCCTGAGACAGTCCCCCCAATATGTGCTCCATAAAAATGCAAAAGTCTGGGGGCTGAACTTTAGGAATTCATGGATTAGACAAACATTTATCAGGAACTGGGTCAGAGGTCCCCTTTTCTACAATTCAGTGGTCCCCAAATTCCCAGGTACCATAGCTTCTTCCGTTACATTTATGTTGTCTCCGAAGAGAAATTAATGTTCTTTGCAGATTCATTGCTTCCCTGCAATGAATAGTGGCTCTGAAATTGTCTGTACGTTTTAACAAAGTTGATAATAATTGTTTTGTGTGCCTTACAGATCAATTAATTAGTGACTATTAATGTCTAACTTATTGCATCCACTTCATAGTGCTGCAGCAATGATGCTGTAGCAAAGCAGAGACAAATATCCTGAATTGCCTTCTCCTCATCCAATCTCCAGATCATTCTTATTTCCTTAAATGTCATCCATCTGTATAAAGGGAGAACTGAACTGGTTTGGATAATTTGCATATGCAAATTTGAACTGAAGAGAAACCCTCATGGCTATTGCATAGAGTTTTCTGTTAAATGTTATAAATTGAAATGCTTTCCTCCCCAAGCTAAAATAAAAAGTGCCCTGGAGGGTATATTTCTGAAGGGGTTGTGACTAACCTGATTAGTCGCCCTAAATTGTGATAGATGGAAGGAAAAAGCAGTTGTCAAATAAGGAGGAAACTCCAATAGAAGAGTAAATTTAAGGATGACAGTGATGATAAATTCTTACAAGCCTTAGAAAAGATCAGCCCCTTGTGTAGCTCTCATAAGGACCACTGAGTGTTCACTATATAATGAGCTGTTGTTTGGATAAGTGTAGGAAGGTGGTGATTGGTTTTTAAAAAAAAAAATAAATCACCTCATGTTCAGGCTGATCTGGGTTTATTTTAAGGTATTAAAACTTGTAACCAATTTTTTAAGAACTCTCCTCCTTTGCTGCTCCTACAGGTGAGCTTGAGACTGCTGGCCAGGGGTTGTACTGCAAGAGAGAATAACACTCATGGTTAGATGACTTCAGATTAAAGCCAGGTATAAATTTTAAATAATCAACAAAGTTTCGGTTTCATTTTTTGTCACTATTAATTTCTAAATGTAAGTCAGATGATTTTCTAATATGTATGTTCTATTTGCAATGGGAACGAGATCAGTGAAGAACAGAGAACATCACACCGAACTCTTCTAGGTTGATTATTGCTGTGTGCCTTCTTCTTTTCTGAAATACATAAAAAATGATCATCTTAAATCCAATATCAGAAGGTAATCAGTTTTCTGTTTCTCTCTGAACAAATTTCATCCTCTGGAACCAGTTCAGCAGGATATGGAGGAAGGGAAACGAAAATATTTCCCCTCCTCTGTTCAGAAATAGCTAGCAATTCTTTCAGCTGGCAGAAAAAATGATGGGAAAACGCAATAAATTTAACTGAAATTTTTCAGCATTTCAAATTTTCAAGTATTGCTAAAACTCAACAATCCCAGACATTTCCAAGATCACCATCACATGGTGTATACAAGGAGCTGATATTGCTAGACCTGATAGCAGTTGATTAGTTTGGGACAAATAGAAAAGCAGTGAATGTCGCATCAACCTGTTCTGTTTTCTGAATAAGTCGTTTGCTTTGGCATTTAAATTCTTACCATCACACACACAGTAACCACACCTCAGAGCTTCAATCATGGAACAGAATGGCATTGTGCTAAGACTATGTTATAAAAAGGCAGTCCACGCAGAGAAGAGCCTGCAAGGCTGTCACTCAACTTGACACCAACGCTTAACAGGTTTAGTTAGTTCCTGGCCATGAATTATGTGAAGTTTCAGCCAGAGAAAGCCTGAAGTTTTCTTTAGTCATGAGTCTTTCCCTCAATGGTTGAACTCTGTATCTCTAGTAATGTGGTCATTTCTGATCAATGAGGTCAGAAGTAGTGACTTCTCCCATCTATAAATGAGCTTTAGTTTCCACAGGTCATGATTTCTTATTTTGGGATGTAAAGATTTTCAACTGTAGAAGTAAAATTGTAGCAAGATGGTAAATGAGTGATGCTGTTGCAGGGCTTGGAGTTCGTGTTTCTCAATACCTGAACATCTCAACCACCTTCTTTTCCCTAAATAGCCTTTTTTTCCCTGATTTGGGCCAAAACACATCATCCTTTGTTACTAAACTGCTACAGGATGCTCAGCACACAAAAGTTTTGGACACATCATAATGGACAACATCCTTTGAGCATCTCTGCGGACATCAAGAGCATCACTACAGCCCAAACAAACTGTTTCTCCGTCATCTTGCTGACTCAGTCTGAAGCAGGAAGTAGATCAAATCTCACAAGAAAATCCTGATTTTATGAGATTTTAAGCCAAAAAATGCCCTCAGTTACACTTACTGATAAGCTCATCACATCTTTGGCCGTTTGCTGGGCAAACTGAGAACTCTGAAGGGTTCATTCAAGTAAACCTGGCTCTTCGCTAGATTGGATAGTTGCTCTACTCCTGCTACAGAATTAAAACAGCATGAATTTCACTCTATCCAAGATTTGGCAATATCCCTCCAGAACAGTAGATTAAATCAGTATTTCCCAGACTTCCTGCTAGATTTATCCTTTTCTAATAAAAGCTTTTTTATTTGTTCATTGCCTTAGCTCATTTCCTCTAAGAAAATGTCTCTTGTCTAATTGCAAATCTTCCAGGACTGTAGTGTGAGTATCCTATGTATACGTAGATGTATTATAGCAGAGATTTTCCTCACATTCAATGTGACAACATTAAACACAAACTATAAAGCATGATCCACGGGATTTCCTCTTCTTTCAAGGACTGGCAGGGATGTCTTTTCCCAAGCAAAATTCCCATTGAAACAAAATAATTTAGCAAGAAGACCAATGAAAGCCAATGGCATCTTGGCTTACGTGAGAACTGCAACATCAGATATAGGAATGGCCATCCTGGGAAAAACTACATTGCAGATATTATCTGTAGAACTGTGTACAATTCTCACCATCAGCACATCATTTTTGTTGCTTCTGATCTGAATGGCTAGGCAAAACTCCCTGTAATGTTTGCTTTGGGAAGAGGAAAGACCAACAAAGTTTTAAGGAACATTTAAAATCCCAGTCCTCTAAACAGGTCGGGTATTAAAACAATAGATGGTAGCTCATGAGCTCAAAAGCAAGTCCTTTCCATCAGCATCTGGCCAGAAAGCCCTTGCTATTTGTGTCATTATCAGGCAAAGCTATCGGCGCTGCAGGGTTTCTTTCTGTCTCTCTTGTTCTCCAATACAGACATGCTCCTGACACTAAACTGTTGACAGTGAAGTTTTCACTTCCTAATTCAAATACCTGTGTAGCAGAAAAATGCCTATGTTTCAGGTGAATTCCTGTTATTTCCACCAATTTGTCCACAGCTGACTTCTTTCACAACTGGTTTCTTTCAGTTGTGAGAGGGGTGGTGGTGGTTATGCTCTGCAGCTACAATAAGGTGCTACCTAACTCATGATAATATAAAATATTTTCACATCGAGTTTCCATTGTTCCAGGGACATGACAAACTTTGGACACAGAAGTCATGCAGAGTTTCATTACTGACCAGTGCAGGGCCAGGCATGGTGGAAGGAGGCATCAATCCAGCTCTTCATGTACATTGTGGCTATTAAATTAACTGTGGCCGCTTTGGAAGATGACCAGGGCATCACTGCACAAAGCTAAGTGGAAACTTCTGCTCCCCGTGCAGTAGAAAGAAAATACACTTCTTACAGATACAAACCATGAATTCTTAGTATGTAACCACATGACAAAGCGCTTTCAACTGGACAATTCAGGTGTTTCAGGCTTGCTGTACTGGCAACTATATGTTCTTTAAGTTGTAGATTATCCCTCTACTCTTTCATATATGTGTTCTAAACTATGAAACATTCTCTTCCCACAAAGAGTATGGATTGAACATGTCAGCAAATAAAATAGCAGCAATCATATCTTTGGTAAATCTCTCATCTGTCCTAAAAAGTCAGAATCTTTCTTTGGCTAACTGCCTTGATGCCAAGATTTCCCTGGAGGATTATTTGTGTATGTATTACTGCATGTGCTGACCAGAGGGTTCCTTCAGTCAGACCTAAGACCTCCAGATAGATCTTTGCCTGACAAAACATCCATCCTCCCCATTGAGTGTGCAGAACAGCACTTTGTTACAACAAGATGTCACAAAGGCTAATATTGCCTTTAGCGGTGTATGCATTAGAAATATGATAGTTGATAAGCTAAGCAGCTTTTTTAATAGACCTTGTTAAACGTGCTAGTTTCAGAGACTTCAAGCTATCTATCACTATAGTGAGTCTTTTTTTTTCTTTTTTTTTTTTTTTCTTAAGACTTAGCAAAGTTAACTGTTTTTTGCCTGTAGACTTACCCTACAAATTCATTTTCAATAATACCAGGCCCTCTGAGAGAATGCCCTGTCCACAGTCCTCTGTGCCACAATGGGAACTCACAAACGTCTTGCCTGCAATTGTAACTCCAGCCATGATGGGAAATTGGGCAAGGGATGCAATGCACCAGCTTAATTAGGGAAACTAAACCTAGGAAAGGATGAGCACAATTCAGAGATTTAGGAGTTTGTCAGCAGCTGGAAAAAAAATTGAAAGACAGAGGAAAAATGCAGTCTGCTTTCCTTCTTGTGGGTGAATGGCACCACCTCCTTCCCTACTTATATCTTGATTTAAAGACTACTTCTTCAGGGTATGTTGATAGCACATCACTTCTACTGAAGCTGAAACACACCCCTGTTTTTATCAGTACAGCACAGACTTGGAATGGATCTGTCCTCCCCACTTCCAAAGCTGATAATGTGTTACTGGAAATGTGGTGGGATGAGTGAAATTGTATCTAAACTAGAGTTTTGCAGCTAAACTCAGCACTGAGTTCCCAGTGTGGACAAGTTCTAAGACAACAGAAATCCTTCCAGAGGGAGGAGAGTAGACAATAAATGCCGGACAATTCTCCTCCAGAGATGACCGCATTGGTTGTGTGTAAGGTAAATTAGCCCATATTGTATAGGATCTCTGGCTTTTCTACCATTAAGCCAAAGCAAAGAGTTTAGAAATGGAAGAAGAAACTGTCCTTAAACCAAACAAATCCACTAGATCCCAGTACAAACACATAAGTAGAGTTGGGATAGAGGGTTTATCTCCGTTGCCTGTAACTGATAATATGCCCTGAAACTAAATAATACAATGAGAGAAAAAGACACAATTTCCCCATTACTGCTGACACACAATTAATATAAAATAAGGAGGCTGTTTGGTGTTGGTTCGAAGTGATCCATCCCCACTGACACAATGAGAGCTAATGAACTAAATCTGAAAACATCAGCATAAGATTTTGACAAATGCGTTGTTTGCCTATTGAGAGGGTAGAAAATGATTATAAATGACAAGCTGGGCTTGTTTTCAGGCATGGACACTCCAGGAGAAGTGGTATTATGGCCTCAGTTGGCTCTCCTCTGTGCAAATGATTTCACACTTCTGCTACTGAATCAGTTGGGTGTTTCTCCATTTAAGAATTGCTGAAATAAAATACCTCCTGCTCCACGGTCAAGGCATATTCTCGGCTCCCGGGGAGGAGGAAGGGTTTAAACATATCTGGGTTTTGTATTTTAAAATGAAGTGTTGGTCTCAATGTAGTGCTCTCTCACAATTTGGGATTCATGGGGATAGCGAAAATTTTAAGCAGGTTATTAATAAGCATGGTTGAAACAGAGAATATCGTAATAGAAAACTGAAAAACAACCCAAAGTTCTATTTCATGTCTTTGCATTCTGAGGGAAAACGAGAAGGTGTTTATTTAAATATTTTGACTGAAGAAGTCCAGAGACCAAACTAAGGTTAAGGCTATGGTATAATCTACAGATCATATAATAGTCAAATGTAAATTAAATTCTGAAATCTCTCATTCCAGCATTTCCCTCAAAGAAGATAACGACCTAAGTAGACATCTCACAACCTAACTTTGCTTCTTGTCTCTCTAGTATGCCAGTTCTTGTGCAGAGACTCTGTAACAGCTTAAATTCCCCAATGAGGTAGAAAATGTTATAGAAAGAGCAGGAATGAGAAGACTTTTGGCTGATTTGCTGCTCCCCATTGCTCAGTTCTGCACACATCTGTGCCATTATAAACATAATGAATAATAAATCCAAGCGCATTTTTACGGCTGCATCCATTGCAAGTATAAACACATAAAGGCAAAGGATTTCTCCTTGGAAAGTAAGCGAGAAGGAGTTTTATATAATTCTTATGAGACTTAATGAAATGCTGAAGATGAAACAATTCCTATTTTGCCTTCATGGAAGCAGACTTAAGTGAAGTGGTACTTTTTATTCCTCTTTACAGAAGGAGGTTCAGAGCATCAGCAGGTGGGCAGGTTTGAATCAGCAAAGTGCAAACCTCGCAAAGACTGGTGTCTAGGCTCAGTACAGGGAAGCCATATGAAGTCTGGATGCTCTTACAAAGCTCCAAATTGCCTATCAGGAAGCAAGGAGGTGTCCTATAGGCTCACCCAGCCTCCACACTCCCATGGCCTGGATTCCAGTGTAGGGACTCCTGTGAGTTACGTTCACTCCATGAAGTCAGCCTCCAGCCATAACTCCAGGTGTGTCTTTGCACGCATCACTCTGGCAGCATGAGGAGGCTGTGGAGCCACCAGCAGCCTCACTGATCCCCATCTCTTCTGAAGAAAAGTTGGTAGTCTTTATAGGATGAATGCTATGGAGCAGCACCTGAACCATTTCCACCGTACTTGAAGCTTCCAGAGAGCTAAATGTTTTGCTTTGGTAAACTTCCAAAAGCATTTTTGAAAAAGATGGTTCAGATTCATCAAAGAGTGAGTAAAGATCTGTGTGTCTTAGTATGTGTGGTGGGGTCTAATCAAGACCCCATGCAACACTCACCCAACAGTGTCATGAAAGTCCATCACTAAAACCATATTTTTCCCCTACTCAGGGGTCTTCCCCCTGAGATCTGCTTTGTGGTTTAAGTTTTATTTCCAATTAACCAATTAATAAAGATTAAAAATACACTTAAATATTAGGATCAGTGAAGTAATGCAATTGCTTGTACATCTTTCTAATATATTATATTCCCTCTTGGACTCTTCAGAATCTCATTGCTTCTGTCTTTATACTAGGTAGCTTATTATTGTCCTTGGACTGATTATTTTTGGTACAATATGAGCTGTTTAATTTTTTCCCTCTTCTAAGGAAAAAAAAAAATTCCCTTGAGAATGGAAAACATGACAGGTGCCCAAATCCCATTGAAGTCTGTCTGCCTAATTATCCTCAGATTCCTTTGCAAAGCTTACTGTTAATGTTTATAAACTCTCTGTACCGGTACCCATCATTGTATTTTCTTCATGGTCTCAAAACACTCTGCTAAATATGGTTATAGCATTATTTTATATTTTCCATGTAAGGTAATAGAACAGAGAAAAAACTTCAGTAGAAGAGATCCCCGTTTTCTGCATCCCAGACCTGAGTTCTGCTAGCATTTTTGCCTACATATTTCATACCACTGGCAACTCTTTTGCTATATGCTTAGCAAGGAGGCTTGTCATCTGTAGATACTCTTCCCTAATTCTTCATTCAGGCTTTCCAAAACTTGTGCACCTGTTTGCTCAGGGTTAGGTTAAACAGAAACAGGCAGAGCTTTACAAACAATTAAATAGAGGGGAGAGGCTCTCGGGAGCAGGAAGTCCATGTGATGTCAAATGGATCCAATGGTGGATACCAAATGGTTGTGCACACTAGTCATAATATTTCTAAAAAACGTTCCTAACTAGTAATGTACTCTGCAAGCCACAAGTGAAAACAAGCCTGGAGAAGAGGAATGCTGATCCTCCAGCAGTCCCTCTAAATCAGGATGCTGAGTTGCATAAGAAACATCCTTCTTTACACTTGCTACTTGGTGCTCTGTTTCTGGCAAGCCAAGTATCTTGTGCTTGCTTCCCTGAACCAGCACAGAGTAACACTCAACATGCAGGCTGAAAAATACTGACTTTGCTTAGCTTTAAGTAGACCAAGTCCAAACGAAGTCACCAATATGTCATATGTGGGAGAATTAGGAGAATAACCTACTAACAAGGTTAGTCAGGGCTTTTATACATGCCAGAAATCCAGTGAGCTTGATACGAGTATTCCTTCTCCCTCACCCAGTCACCCAGAAGAACAGAGGTGGAAACCTCTTGGCTTGACCCTCAGACATAATCCTACAGTCCCCAGGCCAAACACTATCCTGACAGAGATGAAATGGAGGGAAATTTTTTTTCCTACAAACTTCAGGCTGCTTCCTACCGTTGTCTATTGTCTCAGGTTCTGACACAGAGTCCATTTTCTTACCCCCCCTTTCAGCCATGCAAATCAGGCAAAGCAAAGCACACAATGAAGCGTTAGCATCTTTTCAGATCAGCGGTTCTGAGCCCCCTTGAGAAATCCATAAAGGCCCTCCCTGGAGTATTTAGCAGATAATGCTCCCTCTTTCCGCCTGCAGTGTTTTGAAAAATGTGGCCCATAAAATGTGTCTGACATTGTGCAGTGAGCCCAGCTACCCTGCGAACGCCGTGGCCTCCTCGGGATGAACACGGTTCCCATTGTTAGCCGCGACTTGCTGAATGCAGCGAGGCCAGAGGAGATTTCTATGCCCTGCACAGCAACAGCACATGACTTGGAAGGGAACTTCTTGAGGAAAGTATATTTGATCAGTCATAAAAACCTTCCCGCAGATACATGCTGAACTCTGTGTGTGTGTATTATAGCTGGCACTGTTAACAACATCTATTGCTAAGCTTGCATGATACTTTCCCATACAAGACCTGGTTTGGTTGCTTATAACTTACTTGATCAGATTTTAACAGTCTGGGCTGATTTTTTTTTCCATGCAAAATAGTTGCTTCAGGAAGAATGTATATTGGAAATTTCTGCCAAGACAGACTCGTCCCTTTTCTAGAGTGAGTTTACAGGAAAATATATTATTTTTGTCCCTGTTAAATATTACAAGGATTTTGTTGAAAAACTCTTTATTTTTTTACCTCATTTCTTTGGTATTTGTAGGGAAGGTTTCTGTTCTAGAGATGTGCCTTTTTCAATAGAGTTGTTAACCCTCTCTTCCTCTCCCCAGTTTGGCTTGGGCCAAGTTGTGAGCTTATTAAAAAAGAGCAATCTCTTCAGACGTGCTAAAGCTTGGCAACCTGATTTGTTGGAGGTTGGACAGGATTTTCCTTATAAATTTCTCAGCTAAGATCTTCCTGCACATGAAAGCAGAGAGCTGGGAAGCACAAAATTCTCCTTTCTGTTGCTCAGGCAAGCACGATGCTCAAAGGAGAGGTGGTTTGGGAAGAAACTGAGACTTTCACTCAGAGAAATCCTCCTCTGCCTCGTGTCTAAGGTGGAAGACAGCCGCCTCCAGAGGAAAGGAGTTCAGCCACCCCCTCCAAGCATCTCCCCCTCACCCATCCCTGGTTCTCAAACCAGAACACGCTGGAGTGTAAGATGAGCTCATGAGGGTCAGAGCTAGCCTTTGTTTCACCTCTCATCCATTACTTCACTTCTCCCCTATCTCAAGTCCATAACCTTTATCAGCAATGGAACAAATCGCATGAGAAAGTTCAGGGGATGGCAGGAACATCTGGGCCACATACTGTACATGCCACTGTAAGTTAACCTCTCACACGCTGTCGGATGCTGCACGAAAGTATGTCAGGGACACAGCTGTGCACAGGGCTTCACACACACACACAGATCCAGTGGGCAGGAGGCACCTCGAGATGGAAGGAAAGAGAAAAGAGTGAGAAAAGAAAGAAGAAGAAGCGGATGGGAGATGGGAGATGGGAGGAAGGCAAGGCAAGGCAAGACACGATGAATTTTTTGGCTAAGGGATGATGCATTGCAGCTAGTCAATGCAACAAATCCTTGGAGAAACCTCTCTCGCACGCCCTGCATGGAGCGCACTGATGATACTCTTTGCCAGCCAGATTTGATTTAAATGGAGACAAAAGGGGAAAGATGCAGTGGGAAACAGGAAGGAGGGAAGGGAAGGTGCAAAGGGAAAGAGACTCTCAGCGCACTCAGTTTTTGCAGGCTCTCTCCGACCCACATAATCAGCAGGGCTCAAGCTGACAGCAGGGGATTTAAACACTTATAGGGGGAGCTCAGCTGGGCGTCTCAAGGGAAAAAGGGTTAGGAAACACAGTTCTGTAGAAAAGGCAGAGAGAAAAGAGCTGTTAAGGAGCAAGAGAGGAGCTGTTCATTTCGGTTGCTCTCTGCTCTGAGCTGGCAATGGGAAGGAATGAGAAAATGTCGTCAGCATCCTGATTCTCCAGAGAAGAGGCAAAGGGAAGGACGCAGTGAGAAAGAGTGAGTTGGACAGCTTGGGGCAACAGCAGCCCAAGTCCTGGGCTGATCTCAGGTACCAGAGACACCGTCATGCAGTCTGCAAACTGATTAAAAATGCTGCCCACAGGACAATGACCCTGACTTTAGTTTTCCTTGCCTATATGGGCAAACATGTTGCATACAGGACCAGGAGGGTTGCAGAGAAGTGAAAAACAGGGCACAGCTCCTTAGAAGCTGAAATGGTGGGCCAACACAGTTCATCACTGGGATGATAAATGGTTCATCTTCCAGCCAGACAGATACCAGAAGACGAAAGGCCTTTCGGTGGCAGAGCTCCATAATAAAATTATCATGTGAATTTTGACAGTTAAGTGATTGCTTATTTCAAGACAGGCCTGTAGAACTGTTCTGAGCAAACAAACATGTTTGCAAAGAAGAGAAAATATTTGCAGAACCTCTAGAAACTGTTTCTCTTCTGAAACTGCACCCTGGCTGAAGGGAAAATGCCTGTTCTCTCAGCAATGGGGGGCGTTCATCCTACTTCTACTGTACCCACTGCTGTTTACATACTATTCAATATCTTCCACATTTTTATGTCTTCTGGAATCACTTCTTTTGCAAAAAAGAACAGGGTTAAAGAACAGGTAAAGGATGGAGATGGCAATCCTAGGATATTTTTCAAACACTAGTTTATTTTAAAAGGCTTTGGGTTTTATGGAGCTCCAAGCCTTCCAAAACTGTGTATCACTTAAATTGTGTTAAAAGGTATTTAGAAATTTTACCATCCCTTTAAACATGTCTTTAAAAATATATGCCTTCAGAAGACGACATATTTATATATGGTATTCAGGATCCACTATGCAAGTGTATAGGATAGGTATAGGATTTTTCCGGCATTTCTCTGCTGCAGCAGTAGGTTACAATTCACATATGCTCTAAATGAAAACTGCAACAGCACTAGACAAAGACAGCACCAGAAGAATTTACCCCCACACATGCACATGCACAATTAATTTCCTGCTTGCAAAGCAAATGAATGCTTTATTACTTGTCCTTTCTTCAGCTCAAATAACTCCACAATGCTCATTAAAACTGACTTTTTCTACCTAGGGTGTCTTAAAGCAACAAAATAAAAGTGCACAGTGACCACAGCCTGTTAGAAAAGAACAACGGCAGCATTTGGAAACAGTAGCTGAGATACGCAGTAGGCTTTGAGTGCACCCGCAGGGTAGGGCATCCCAAACTGTTTCCAGTCCTGCATCGTTTTCAGGGAGTACTGGAGCCCGTGGTTGATGGGAGGCTCCTCTGCTTTTGCTGGGCTGGGTCAGCTGCAGCCGGCTTTCTCTGGAGGGGTGCCTGGCTCACCCTCAGGTCTTACTGAACACCCTGTAAATGTGACCTACAGTGCTGCTGGTTTACTGTAAGCCTACATCTTTGAAGACACATTTGCAAAGTACAAATTTGCCTAAATATTTTTCAAGTGGGACTTCCACCTGCCTAAAGCGCCATGGATCACTCCTTTCTGCACTACCTGTGACCAAATTCAGGCTTTGCTGACTATCTTCTGGGCTCAGTCACTCACTACTACTGTAAATGTGCTTTGCCTGTCAGTGGGGTCAGGCAGTTTTTGTGCCACAAGATGGGAAGTAATCAATTTAACACAAGTGACACATTCTTACGGCTTCTGGAATCACTTCCTTTGCAAAAACAATGGGGTGAAGGAGCAGGAGGGGGCAGTCCTAAGACATTTTTCAAACAACGGCTCTCTTCTTTCAGTAGGGCTTTAGGAGTTTATATGACCCCAAATCTTCCAAATGTATTGCATGCTAGTTGGGATTTATATTTTCTGTTTGCTTACATTGTTTGCACCGGTACCTACTGATACATTGTGAATGCACCAGGTGCAGATTCCATTTCCCACCAGGAGAGCCTGAAAAGGCATCACCATGGCCTGGGCACTACTAGTCCTCACACAGGCCTTCTTCAAGGCCTAGGTAAAATTTGGGCAATCATGAAGATTACTTTCTGGGCTTAAGAATTATTTTATATTATAATGACAGAGGCAATAGCTCCCTTAGCCCTTGGCAGTGATATAGGAGCCTGTTGGCACCAGAGTCAACCCACTTTGGAGCAAGTCTGACCCTGCTCTTCTCCTCCCCACCCTGCCATCACTGCAGACACAAGTTGCTCTGAGCTGCTGTCATCCCTTAGGACCTCTTGGCATCCTTGAGAGTCTCTCTTGACTTCTGTAAAGATCACCATGACTTGCTTTGACAGGTATTCCTCCTCACCACTCCTCAGCTTCTAAGTTTGTTCATTTTTTTCTTTTTCTGGGTCAGAGGGTGTTGCGGTTTAAGAGTTAACAAATTCCTAAATGAAGACAGAGGGATCACTGTGTGCTGGTGTCCACTCTCTGTCCTCTTCTGCCTGGTCCCAGCACAGAGCTAGCCCCGCCAACTCCTAATGGCTGTCACCAGCTGTGCTATGAGTGTGTCTATTCTGTTTGACAGGCCACTTTCTCTGTGTGATAGCACGTGCTGCTCGTAACTGTGCGAATGCCCAAGACAGTGTTTCTAGATGAGCCAGCTGCTCTGGGGACAGGAGAAGGCTCTCCATATGCTGTAAAGATGCCACACAGTGCAGGGAGGTGACACCTTAACTTGGGCGAGTGACACCAAAAGACTTTTTACCAGTGAGCTACCAATGTGCTAGACATGGAGACTATAGAGGAGACCTGGTTTTAGCATCCATTGAAAATGCCATTTATTGGTCTAATGAACCTTGCTGGAGACATGTACTAATCCCTGCTGCAACATCACTGGTGGTGGCTGTGACAGGAGCTAGAGGGACCGGTCTTGAGCACAGGGGTCAGTGAAAGCACCCACTCCAGCACAGGGTGACAGCCCAACGCTCAGGATGAACACAATGTACAAGGGGTAGTAACAAAAAGAAGCTCTCGTTAACTTCTGGAGCCTCACAGGTATTTCCACCTGAGTTAGGAAACAATCTGCAGAATATTCCTACTGGTGTAAACCAGATGGTGTCCATCTAGGGCTTGTCTTGGCTATACCCCAAGTGAGCAGGACAGCATGCATTCAAGGAGTTAACAAGAGACAAAGTGCATTATGTCAAATGATTTAAATCAGATTAAACATATATTGCCCCATCCTATGATGGGGACATTACCACTATTGCTCTTATTACTGACTTTAAAACCCCTCACTCCAAAACCACATTATCTAGGGTAAGAGATTTGCAATAACACACTCTTATTATGGGATATAGGAGCATGCACACAAGGAATTAATCCATCAGTAGTTAATCTGGAGTGATGCCACATGTAAGCAACTCCCCTCTCCAGGACTGTGACAAATATGGGGGAGCGGGGAGAAGAGGCTGTAAAGTATCTTTAATTCCTTTTCCTCCTACTCCCTGTATTCTGCGGCAGCTCCAACCAGTACTTCATGCAAGTAAAAGGGAGCTTTAATAACAGCTGTTTCCTCCAGTACCAAACATGCTCCACTAAAGAGACTGTAATTGCATTGCCTGGCAATCTGGGAACGAGGAGGAAGGCTAATGTGGAGGTCTTGTAGAAAAAAACCTGCTCTGACTGGGGGAGGTTGCAGGGCAGTCTTTGCAAGAGGCATGCTCAGGGGCCGCTTTCTACTGCCAGAGTGCTCCAGGGAGGGCCCCAGCGTAACCAAGAGCTGCCTCTGATTTTCCAGCCGGGTGGTAGTTCGCGGCATATTGCTGGAAACGGCCACTGGAGCCTGCGCCTGGCGAAGGAACAAGCCAGTTGTTAGAGGGAGAGTTTTTTCCAGTGTCTGAAGCATGCTGGGTTCATCTGCTCCTGGATGGTCGTGCTTGGGAGGCTGGTTTTATTCCTTCCCTGCCCTGTCTGCTTTGGAAGAGTCCCAGGAAGAAACAAGACTGCTGGTGTACAGGCAGCCAGCTCTATCTCTGTTTACAAGTCGAGGGGGGCTTTTGTGCAAAGCTACCTACCTCCCTGCAAGGGAAGTCTGCTCGTACAATGGGAACCTAACAGACTGCATCTGTTTTGTCTTAGTCTAAAGCATTCCTTTCTGGTGCTAACTGGGAACAATTTAGCTGGAATTTCCAATTGAAATGAGCTTTTTAACTTCCATATTGACGATTTAAGTTGTTCTCAGGCAGGGGATGTGCCATGTATTTTACAAATAGGCCAAACGAAATCTCGATGTTTTTACGAGGTTTTACTCAGAAGAAATCTATTTATTTTTCTACAGTAATATTCTGTTACTAAACATGGATTTGAATGTAATGCCACAGAGGATACCTGGTAACGGCTCGTGCTGCAAGAATTGGGATTTCAGTCAGCTTGAAGAGACTGAGGAGGTGCATAAAGGAACAGTCCTGGAAAATCCTGCATCATTAGATGCTTCTGCAGTTTTGTGCCTAGGAAAAGAGCAGAAATTTTAGGGTCTTTTATATAAGAACAACCAGACTAAAGGTCCAGCCCCATGTCTGACAGGGACTTTCATGCTCTGGCAAAGCATGCAAGTTAACAGGGCAGGAGTTCTTCTACGGTTTCTCCTTTCCCTGTAGGGTTTTCCAGCACTTTTTGGTTGTGGCATGGCCATCCAGAGTATTGTGTCTATTTGATCCTTGATCCTTCCTTCCATGTCTTCATCTAATCCCGTTCTCTGACCCATCTCTCCCCACCACACCCTACAGCAGTGAGCTCCTCAGTTTAAATACACATCTGCACAGGCTGCAAAGATGCCTGTATGCCCCACAGCACAGAGCACCACCCAAGCACCCTTCAATCCCAAACCCCAGGGACTCTTAGGGCTGCATTACAGGGATTTAACTGGGCTAGAGCAGAGGGAAAAACCCCTTTGAATATTGTTGATACTTGTCATCTCAGAAGAGGCTCAAATACTGCAGGTCACCACACCTGTTTGGAACCTCTCTGAAGAATCAGGCCACAAACAGCAAGAAAACACTGGCCTTGGAGATTAATTGAGGCAAAATATGGATTGAAAACTGCAGCCACTTACTGAACTTTGCTTATGACCATAAGTTCAATAAACTTCTTTAAAGGCAAGCAAGCCAATAAGCCTTTGCAGAAGGATAGCTAAGAATACAAGTCCATTTATACGTGTCAGACAAAGAATGGACTCAGCAAAAGGAAGCCACTGTGGTGGCTAGGGCACAGCCGAGTTAGAATTGAACCCAGATCTAAACTCCATCCCCAGCTTAAAGTGATCTGTGATGCATTGGTCTGGGTAAAGAAAGGAAACAGGAAATAGCAGTCTTGTAAAAATAAATATGTCAAAGACTTGGAGGTGCTTGGGGACAGGTAACTTTAAAAATAATAGGGGATCAAAAGAACAGATAAATGCTCCTTCGTGGGCGAGGAGCAAGAGGAGAAAATGGACTACGGAGACAAGAGGAGAAAAGAGAAAGGGGGAGGGAGGCCTTCCATTAAGTGATTCAAAAAGCTTCAGAGGTCCCTCATGACAGCAAGCCTGCAGGGTGTCCCTCCCTGAGCAGGATCTGATAGCACTCTGAAAAGTCTCCATTTGTTTGTTAAAGATCTCCCTCTCCAGGGTTTGGTAATGCTGTTCCTTGAGACCAGAGAAACCAAATTGTTTGAAGGGCTTCCTTCTCCCTGCTCTGCAACGCTTCTCTGGTTCTGGGAATATCTTTATCAATGATGTGGACAAGGGGATCGAGTGCACCCTCAGTAAGTGTGCCGACAGCACCAAGTTGGGCAGGAGTGTTGATCTGCTTGAGAGTAGGAAGGCTCTACAGAGGGATCTGGACAGGCTGACTTGATGAGCTGAGGCCAATGGTATGAGGTTCAACAAGGCCAAGTGCCTGGTCCTGCATTTGAGTCATGACAACCCGATGCAATGCTACAGGCTTGGGGGAGAGCGGCTGGAAAGCTGGATGTCAGAAAAGGACCTGAGGTTGTTGGTTAACAGCCAGCTGAATATGAGCCAGCAATGTGCATAGGTGGCCAAGAAGGCCAACAACATCCAGGCTTGTATCACCAAGAGTGTGGCCAGAAGGACTAAGGAAGTGATTGTCTCCCTGTACTCAGCACTGGTGAGGTCGCAACTCAAATACTGTGTTCAGTCTTGGGCCCCTCATTGCAAGCAAAACGTTGAGGTGCTAAAGCGTGTCTAAAGAAGTGCAGTGGAGATGGTGAATGGTCTAGAGAACAAGTCTTATGNACGGAAGGTGGCAGTGCAGTATAATGTAGCAGCCACCGCCCGCCGCAAGCGCCTGCGGAGAGCCGACTGTGTCTATCTAGATAAAGTACCGCACTTAGCAGTTGTTTATAATTCCTGAGGTCTAGGCTAACAAGTTTAACCGTATGGAAAAAAAAAAAAAAAAAAAAANTACCAAGAGAACTGTTTAACTTTCTACAAGTACCTGAAAGGAGGTTGTAGTGAAGTGGGAGTTGGTCTGTTCTCCCAGGTAACAGGTGACAGGACAGGAGGAAATGGCCTCAAGTTACGCCAGGGGAGGTTTAGGCTGGATATTAGAAAAAAATTCTTCACTGAAGGGATTGCAACAGGCTGCCCAGGGAAATGGTTGAGTCACCATCTCTGGAGGTATTTAGAAGATGTGTAGATGTGGTGCTTAGGGACATGGTTTAGTGGTGGGTTTGGCAGTGTTAGGGCAATGGTTGAACTCAAAGATCTTTCCAACCTAAATGATTCTATGATTCTATGAACTTTTCTTTTTTTTTCTTCCCTGCTTTAAGGTTGAATTTGTTACAAAGGGAACATGGCTGCTGCTCAGTTGCCCTGTCTTCAGTGCAGATTGTTTGCAGTCGGGATCTCTGCTTAAAACTGGTGGGCCTGAAGGGTCATGTTCCGCCCAAGTCTTGCACCCGGACCTCACTCCAATGAATTCTGCAGCCCTGCCAGAAAGTCCCAGGCTCCTGCCTAATTCGCTACCCACATGTGCAGGGAGAAAAAAGCACCACTTCCCCTTGCCAAAAAAATTAAATAAGTCATAGGCATCAATCACTTCCTAACATGCACATTTTTATTTTCAAACAGCTTCATTTAGAGTATTTTAATATAGAACAGCCTGACAGAAACAATGCCTCCTAAATAGCTGTATGGGACTCTTTAGTCAATAGTACATACAGTAAATATTTATTATAACGTAACACAGGTTCTGTTTGTTTCTGTTTGTTTTTGCTTTTTATACTTCACATTTGATGTGAGTGGGAGACACACCAAATATTGTAAATATTTATAAAGTATTCAGATTTGATATTATTTGCTCAGGTACAAATGGCTCCAGTTACTAGACTGTCACAAATGAGAAAACCACAAATACAGAGCAGCACTGAATGAAAATACAGTGGAAACATGACATAACCACATCTACGGACTGCCGTAAACATTCCTCACAAGAAGGAACTAAATACAGGTGCAAATATCTTTTTAAAGAGCTGTTTTGGCAGATATTTTAGAGACATCAATTTAGTGACAGCGTTTTTGTTTCCCACCTTCTAAGCATCACAAAAATATCTTAAGCCTAAACTTAATTGCAGTTAGCTTTTGGCTATTTTGTTTTTAAAGAAAACCTCAACCTGGAGAGCGCAGATAGATGGATAAGATGAGGTGGAGTTCTTTTTTTAAGACATTCAGTCTTGCTTTGCCAAACAAACATCACTTTAGATAAGTTGCCCAAAGAGTCGTGAATGTTGTTATTTGTGTAAGACAGACAGTCAGGAGGGGCAGGGACCTGCTGTCATTTCCAAGTCAGTTGTGGGGGCACCACTAGTCAGGAGCTAGTGAGCAATACATGGTTACCTTAGTGATTTACTCCATCTCTGATATCTGTAAATCTTTTACCATCTCAGGTGAAATCTGTTTAGGTTGGGGAGGAACCAGAGGATCTGGCATCTAGCTCTCTTGTGTGGTGCTGGTTTGGCCATGCCAGGAGAGCCCCCCTCTCCTATCCCCGTGGGACAAGACCAGCATTGTTGCATCCTGGCCTTACACTCTTTGCTCCACAGCACTGGTCTCCAAACGTGTTGACCACAGTGAAGCTGAGGCCATGTCCACAACCATGCAGCAGGATGCAGCAGGACACAGCATGTTCGCCGTTCTGGCTCGGGGGGGTTTCCCTCTTCTCCTCCCACCAAGGAAGCAGCACTGAAATCTAGCACTGCAGGACTGTTGTGGTCTTGGTTTCCCAATCTATCACAATTATTTTTGCCCACAGTTTTCTTCAATCGCAATTCAGAGGGATTTTTCTAAGGCTGGTGGATGGGTCAGTTTAAGTCATAACCAAGGATCTGAACTGTCGACAAAGTTGCAGACTGGTTTGTGTTTTATCGTGAGCTATTTGCCCAGTGCTAGTTTCTCTTTTAAAGTTGCTACAATCGATATTTTTTTACTCACCTATCACACTTGGTATATCATTTATTTCCATGGAATAACCCCTCCGGATAAAGCATGATGAAGTAAATACCGGAGATAAACAGAAAACATCTGGAATATGTTTTTCTCTCCAGCTGATTCATCATTTCAAAATGTAATTTAGGCAGAAATGGTAGCCTAGATTTTGATCATTTTTTCCTCCTTTTTTTGTTACTACTCTTTTTCATAATAAAATTCTTCTTTTTCCCTCACTAGAAACTCTCCTCTCGTTTTTCAGTTCTCCCAGTCATGTAGTAATGGCAACATATTATTAGTACAGCCTGCAGTTCAAGGTCATTGGCATTTCTACTTTCAAATGTATCCCTTAAAAGGTCCCAAGAAAAAGTTAATAACAACATTAAAACCACTTCTGAATGGTCATTTAAATGCCACTTTTAGATTAATGATAAGCAATCTACACCTTACCAAAATCCTGTCTGATGGATGGGTTTGCTTTCTCCCCTTCAAAACTATGCTTTAGGTACTAAAAATAAAGTGAAATAGCACTCAGGTGCTAAACAGATTATGACTCACAGCTGGAGGCAAAGAAATTGCAACTCTATCCCAATTACACTAATTTAATTGGGTGTTAAAAAAATCCTGACTTCTCAACAGTAGTAGCCAAAGCAAGGTTGTAGACATCTAATAGGTAAGGGAGCCATCTCGTCTTTTATTTTTTTTTTTTTAATTTTTAAAGAGCTGTCTGATACTAGGAGAAATGCCTGCCCAGGCATGAGCTCTTTCATCTGAAATTAGTACTTAACAATAACGTTTCGCTAAGCAGCAGAGCAATGCCTTCACGTGAGAGGTGAACTCGCAGCCCCATTTGACACCGATGTTGCTGCTACCACTCTTGGCAGAGGCTCTGTGCTAGAAGAGAGGGGGTTGGGTTATCCCCAGTTTATCCCCTTCATCCTCTGGGTCCTTGATGCTGGAACAAACCTGCAATATGAGGATCAAGAGCTTTTTGCCAGGCTTTGCCACCTTTAGGTACAGGAACATTGGTGGTTTCTTGTCCTACTCAGAAAACAAGGATGACAGCACTGGGCAGGATCCTAGCACCCAAAGGAAACACGCTCAAGCAGGCTGGAGAGTGCACGTACTCACCCCTAGCCCATTCTACAAGAGCCTGCAGCGGGCAGTGAGCCTTGTCAAAGCCTCAAACGGGTCTGAGGACCTTTAAACCCTCCCAGCATGTGGTCGCTGTGTGTTGTTGTGGCCGGAGACAGCAGCATGTAACCCCACTGGCCTGGGGAGCTGGGGAGCAGAGAGATGAAGGCAGGATGTGCCTTCCTGCTGGGTGGAAGAAAAGGGAATTACTTCCTCCCTGGGAATACCCTCCTGAGGCTTTCTCCTTCCCCTTATGTAAAGATGAAAGAAACACAATCCACCTCCTGTGCAGAAGAGTTCCCGTTTCTCCTCAGCCCTCCTTTCCCTCTCCTTCCGCTCGGCCTCCCGAAAGCAAAGAGCCGCTGCCAAGAGGACTCAGTAAGTAAATAGCAAAGGCTGTTGGCCAGGGGTACTGCGCTTCTGCCGAGCACCTGGAGTGAGAGACCCTTGGCGGCATCAGCCGGGAGCCATGATAGCAATCCATGGGGAACCTCCTGAGCCACGACAGCAATCCATGGGGAGCCTCCTGAGCCACAATAGCAACCCATGGGGAGCCTCCTCCTTGTCCAGCACCCCCCTCACTGAGCACAGAGCAGCTTGCCAGTCATGGGGCATCATTTGGGGAGCCCCCACAAGCATTGCCCGCCTTGAGTTTGGACAGGAGGGTATGTTTTAGGGATTTCCTCTCAGGAATCAGGAAGCAAAGGTTGATCTGGGCTGTCACATCATGGGTATGGCACCAGGGAAGCGTGTTTCTCTCTTTGCCTTTGGTTTCTGCAGATTGAGACTCCTCATCGCCTGCAACAGCATGGCTGTGCCGCTGCCTCATAGCCGCAGCGTCCTTTTAAACAGTCTGCTCTCTGTGATCTGCACATCGAAGGGAAGCCTTTGCACACCAGTTGAAGTTGCAGCCTGTGTTGTGACAATTTCCATTGTGCCAGATGCTTCTCCTTCAGTCTGGTGTTTAGATTTAGTGAAAGGGAACATCCCAAAATACATTAATTCTTTTAGAATATAAAGAGCAGCGACCAAACTTTCTGTATCAATATCTAAGGGGAATAAATAGCTTCAGGCCAACCTGAAAAAAACTCTGCAAATAAGAATTACTTTCAGAAAAAAAACCTCAAACCGTGATAGAGCTGGTAACAAATGATTTATAAAGGGGCTGTCAGTGAGAAACTGAATTATAGAAATGAAAGCTCGTGAAGACCTATGAATCCATCTCCTGACACTGCTGGCACGTCCCTCATGCCAGCTTGCGGCATGGAGGGCAGTTCGGAGTGTCCCCACACTCCCGCACTTGGAGGTGGCAGGCAGCTTTTTCCTTTCGAGCTTTACCGCTCCCAATTTCCTCCGTTTAGTTCCTGTGAGATTTGGCTTATGGACCGCAGCAGAAGTCCACCACCCGAGGATCATCACCACCATCCCTTCAACCCGTCGGTCTTCCCCGAGCAGCTGCTTTCCAACAGGGTCGTTCGTCACCGGCGGGAGCGGCCGAGCCGGGCCGGGGCGGGAAGNGTTTTGTTGGTTTTGTGTTGTTGGGTTTTTTTAAATGCGCAGATCAAGCTAAAATGAAGGGAAAAGCAGGCAAATCGTTCAAGAAAATAAGAGCGAGAAATACGGATAGAGATGTGGTCTGTTTTATGCACGCACACAAAACCTAAACAAACAAGGAACCTTTTGTCGGTGCAAGCTGAAAATGTAATAATTCCAGCATATTGTCATATTCGTTCACATGTCTCTATACATGCAGTATTTTTCCTGAACAGGTACCCTACAAATCATTTTTAAATTGGGGATGAAAATTTTCCATAGACGACTTTCACATTGATGTATGCCTTCCGCATTTGTCTTCATTCACAAAGTTTACTTTCTTTTTTCCACCAAATACTATGTTACAGCATCCTTATCTTTTCTTTCACAAATGAGGCATGATACAAATTCAGGGTAGTGAAAAAAAATATTCTTGACTCCGTATACTTCCTACTGTGAGCCAATTAAATACATGACCCACCAGAAACAGAAAGATTTTTCATTAGTTTTTAACTTTCTAAAAGTAAAATAACTCCAGTGCTCAAAAAAATCCTTACCCTTCATCAAAAAAAAAGGAGAAATAAAATCAGGCTTTGTGTTTGGTTTACAGCATTCAATATTTATAAAATCTACTTTAGAAAAAAAACCCATGGGACATTAACTTTCTAAACTTAAAAACATATATATATATCTTATAATTATTTTCCCACGTTTTCCGTTATTTGATCTATGAGATATCATGAGGATAATAATTTAGGGCCCAATCCCATTAGTCTTTCCTCAGAGAAATACTATTCTTCAACATTTTTATTATTTTTTTTTTTTGTTTGTCTGAGCCTGAGGTATTTACCAGGCTGAGTGTTTCAGGCACAGAGGAGTTGGGGTCAGACTCAGAGCCCCCTGAGCACTGAGCCTATTGACTTGAGGGGGGCCCTGAGTCCGTCTGGGCATTCTGCACTCCCTTCTAGGTCTAGGCTCCCACCAAAGACTCTGGGATTTCATTTACAGCATCTCTGGTAGTTCGGTCTGAGAAAAGGGAACAGACTCTGACTCAGAACCACTGTGTTCAGTGGGGCAAATCCTCGGCTGGAGTCAACGCTCACAGCTTCCCTGACCTGCTGCAGGAGCCTCAGCATCGAGTACATCGGGAGCTGGATCCCAGTTCCTAAAAAAATACATGGCACAGCTTAGCATTAAAGACACCCTCCGGAACATTTAAATATAAAAAGGGAAAGTATTAAACATAACCTTTAAAGTAAATTCTAAGCTTACATAAAAATGCTCTGCGAAGTGTTGGGGTGGGGAGGTGGTGTGTGCTGAAAGAGAAGGGTCTTAAGTGTGGATGTTTCTCCAGAGCTTAAAGTAAGTCACTTTTGCTTTAGAAATTGCACCCTTTTGGCTGGAGATGTTATTCGTTTTAGGTTTTTTGCACTGTTTCTTGAAAATATACAGGCTGCAGAAGGGAGGAGAAAACATCAAGAAATATCATAAGTGTGTGCAGTGGTGGGGGAGGGAGGGAAGATTGACAATAAAATAGATCCTCCACTAAATGCATATTCTTCTATTTATGTATTTGATAATGAAACAAATGCCCTTGGCACTCGGTAAACAACAGCTCCATAACCAGGAGGGAAGGGCAGAATAATGCATAGCTACATTTCAGATTATAAACTATTTCAAGCACTATTAACATGCCAGCCTTTTAGATTATTGGGGATTTTCTTTTTATTTTAAACTAGTGTTTACCATTCTTAAGTAATGTTGCTGTCTTACCTAATTGCTGGCTTTGCAGGTTTACAGAAAGCTTGTTCTTCATGAATCTCCTCTCGTACCAAAGTTCCCTAAAAGAAAAATGATAGTTAATTTAACTATAATACCCATAAGAAAATTTTAAGCTTTGTATCACAAAGTGTTTATATAAACATATTTTACAACATAAGGCTAAATTTAGGGGTTATTTACCACAATGAGTTGGCAATGCAATCCAGAGCTTCATAACTTTTGGAAAAGGAGGTAGGAAAAGCTCACATTCATGATAAGAATATATTTTTTTTACTTTGCTTTTAAAGATGCTTTTGTGCATTTTAAAATATCCTTCCCTCATGATAACAAAAAGTGTTTGTGCATAACGTTTGCGGTGTCAGATGGTATAACTCTATCATATGATTTAGAATTAAACAATATAATTACCATTTGGCAACCAGTATTTAAAGCTGAAATAACTGTTTCTTCAGACATTATTTAAACTGTATTTAAAACTGTGAACGAAAGCTATATTTTCTCTGTACGTTCATTCCAAAACTTTGAAGCTGGAATGTTTCTTTCTTTGCTGACAAAAATGAAACCAAACTATTTCTGTTTTAGAAAAAATGAGCTTGTCATATCTTGAAAAACAAGCTTTTCTACATCTGTGTGAGAATACTGCTGCACTGAGACTTGAGAGTGGAGAGCTGCAGGAGAAGGTGGAATATCTTCGGTTTGATTTTAAAACCGAGTTACATCCTGTATCCTGATCACCGGATATGGAGATGAGAGCAGGGGACGATTGCTAACCACTGAGAATGAGCATTTCTTCAGTCACCCGATTCAGTGTGTTTAACAGTTTCTAAAATTAACGCCAACAACTATAAAAAACCCCAAGCACTTGTATTACATGATGCATATAGGCATCTGTTTTCTTTGAATATGGCTCATTACCAAAATTTACCACAGCTTTATCTTGGTCCTCCTCTGTTTATTTCATTAATTAACCAAGTCATCATTATCTGTTTGTTACAACCAGTTTTTCTAGGATTATGGATATGTTGAATTTTACATATTTATTTTTAGAGGCCCATCACATCTAAAGGAAGAGAGATAAGCAGGAAAGCAGGATACGGTATTTCTCCTTGTAGCTGCAATCTTTTTCTGAGGCTCAGACTACAGAAAACAAAGACATTTTATTTCCATGCATCTAGTACGGCCAAACTAGGAGTCAGAAAGGTATTTTACTTCAAAATATCTGCATGAATTTTCAAACTGATTTTCAACTGAATGTGTAGAAATGCCCATTCTTCTATTTTCTTTATTAGCATTATGTTTAACTCAACGGGGTTTTTACTGTTTCATAAAATACCATTTTTTCTCCTTCATTTCTAAGCAGCTTTATTTTGTTGAAATAAATGAATATAAACTCTTCACTGTGGTGAGAGACAGAACTTTTTCTTCCCCTTTTCTTGAGTCATTTCAATCTATAAAGCATATCGATAAGCAGAGCAAAAGGCAGCAGCGAGGCAGTCCCCAGCAGCAAAGGCAGCGCTCCCGACCCTGCCTCGCTCCGCAGTGCACACACAGACTCCATCCCCAGCACAACTCCCCACACTGAAACCACATTACTTCCAATGCTCATCTCACATGGTAATTTGGAATAGACAAACAGTGCTAAAAACATCTCATTAAGTGCTGAGAGGGAAACAATTTTTATAGGCGGTACAAAAAAAGACAATAAATGGATATTCTTACAATCCTTCTAGATGCTCAAAGACAGAGACATTTTGGGTTTATTTTGTTAACCTTTTCTCCAATGTTCAGAACTTTCCATCCCAAGCAAATAATTTTATTTCTTTTTATATTTTTACTGCTTCACGGTGCCTATAAATGTTGAGTTTCAGGGATTTCATAGTAATAAAAATACCAGCCAGAGACATCAGCACTGTGGAAGTTTTACAAAATTCTTTTAATAATGGATGAAAATCTTCTGATGCAGACATTAAAACCAAGCAAGTTAAATTATGTCGAGCAATGCCACTTGCATGCTAACTTACCTAATGGGAAAGACTTAGCAAGTGAAGTTTCTTGAACTGAGATCTTTTTAGTGAGAGTGCACTAACTGCAGTGAGAAATAACACCACCAAGTAATTTATATGACCAATATCTCTTCTCCTAGCTAATAGCACGTATATGCCAAGCTGGTACAAAGCATTGCTATCTCCTAAAATGACGTGAAGCTATCAGCTTTTCAGTGAGTGTGTGAATCCTAAGGCTGTGTTAGCATGAATGCATTTAGTTGTGTGAAAAGGGTATTTCCTAGCATTCGCTTAAACCTTAGAAAAGCAGCCCTTTGCTTGTTGATTGTCACTCCAGATTGTAGTAGGGAACTAACAGTGAGCAAGAGAACAAGAGAGGAATATCTCCGGGGAAGGGCCTGGGGATGGGTTCAGTGGCAAAACTTTAGGAAAAAATGCTGACAATGTTTTTTAGTGGTTTAATTTTTCATTCCCCAAATTGCTCTACTCATTTTAAGTTGCCTCTCTGAGGCCAGAGGCCAGACAAGCCTTCAAGCTGCAGGTGGGGAGAAGGGGTTTCTCCTGGTCATCAACGCGGCATTGGTCACTTAACACCTGACATTGCAGCCTGGCTGAGTTATAGAGCTGGTTACTGCCTGCTGGGGTCAAAAGAGCTGGTCTTTGTTTTAATGGTCCCCATCAGGTCATTACAGGGTGCCCATGGCACCCACCCCTACAAGGTGGGCACTTGCAAGCAAGTTTGCTTCTGAGACTTTAATAACTCATGTGGCATTCAGGACTCCTCACTCCTCACTCCCAGACAGGGACACCAGGCAGTCCCTGTGCCACTCCCAGAAGGACTTGTCCCTCCATAGAGACACTGAGCTGATGGGTCAGGACACAGCAAAGTCCATGCCAAACACAGACCACGTCCTCTCTGCCCCAGATCCAGGGGAACGAGGCAAAGTGGGTGGCTGTGTGCCAAGACATGGAGAGAAATACAGACTCCCGCAGCCGCTGCTTCGCATGCGCCAAGTAAGAGATGCTCTTCCCCTTTTCATTACAGAGGTTTCTTAATAAAAACTGAAAGGGCTTTTTTTTCCAGAAAATGAACCCCAGGGGCCCAATCAGTGAAATACATTAACCTTTCAACTGTCAGCCCCTCTCCCCTGAAATTAAGCAATACCAGCCCTCAAAACGGCCAAATTGCCTTCTCATTTTTTAATTGTGTAATGATGGTCCAACAAAAAAGGAGCAACTCAGGACTAGTAAATATTCAATGAAGAAATTTATTGTAGTTCTTATAAAGGGAATACCCACGACTTTCTTCACATGGACTTAAATCAGGCAGAAACTGGAGCGATAGGCATAAAATGAAATAACGGATGCATTATTTCTAGTGGGATTTACATCACCATTTGGTCTAATTATTCCTGATATTTCACCCATCATATTAGAAGCTTCTTCAGGGAAAGAAATAACAGTTTGTCTCCTTGAGAACAAAGAACAAAGTGTCTCTTTGCTCTCAAGAAGCTCAGCTATCATTGTGAAGAGAAAGAATCTGTCCATTATCAAGAAATCCCACTAGAAATCTTGAATATCTTACCAAATAATTCCTGAGCACACTAAAAATACCAGCAAATGAAAGAAGCAGAAACTATGGGACCTTGGAAAATAAATAAATAAAGAAGGGATCATGGATGCTTCACTACCCACTCTCTTTTATTTCTCACAAAATGATATTAATCCAAAAACCAAACCGTAGCTAGCATGTACAGTTAATCTAAGCAAGATAGCCACCACTCCTTTAAATTCCCTGTTCAACAAGGCACACTTTTGGCTGTATCTGTGGCCCTGGATTAACTGGTGGGAATGCGTTTGCATACATTTGCACAGTGGATAATTTGTCATGAGTGATTATGTACAGGACCCACTCACAGAACATAAGAACTTTTTTAAATTGGATTTCATGAGGACAGAATGGTAAGCCTTAGGAGGAATTTAATACAGATCTAGGACCATACACAGCTTTCAAGAATATAGGTTCTTAGGACGTACATAAGAGCTCTTTCTTCTGGATCTTGTATTTGATACTGCGGTATCTAGCAAAAAAGCATTTTAAATGAGCATACAGAGTCATGGCATTGAGGTGCGCTAATTTGGCAGCTTCCTAAACAAGATCTTGCTGGGTCACCTTGTGAATTGGGAATATCCCCAGGACTGAGGGAAAGAGCAAGTGTTTCCCAGCATCCTGCTGTTATCCTGCACCTCTACAGGCAGTTTCACTTTGAAAAATGAAAGAAAATAGAACCTCAGCATGTAGAGATAAGAGGGATCAAAATATCATTTTTGTAGAGAATGTATTTTAACTTTTTCCTAAAATAAAGGAACTTCTCCAAATCTTTCCAAAGGTCTTTTTCAGTCCCTAAACACAGACATACGCTGTTCAGTCACTGCCAAAGGGGATATTGAATGTATCTGACCTCGTATGTAGATGTTTAATACATTCAACTTTATTGCTTGTGAAAATTATTGGTCCTTGAAAAGAGACTTCTGAAGTTTAGAGGCAGTGGCACGATTCATACTGGTACACAGTGCTGGACATCTGGGAATATCCACCAGTTACTCAGGGGTAAAGTGTGCAACAGCAGATCTCTGTTTCAGTGTGTGGGAGTGGGGTTCTGCCCCAGTAAGGGGTTTCATGGCAACATGCTGTAATGTTATGAGGAATTAAATACTCCCTCGGATAGTTTGCACAGTTCCTGTTGAAATTGGTAACAAATCTGCTCTGATCTGTGCGAGAACATAGCGTGGAGCTTGGATGCGGACTCTCTGTGGTTACTGTGGTCCTATAAAGCATCTGTGAAGGATTGAGTATCTCAAGGAACTAGCTGCCCTTGCCTTCTATTGAAAACAATTGCAAGTGGGATGCATGCCCTAAGATGTGATGTTAGTGAAAGCTGAGCACAGTCCCAGATTGCAAAATCAGGCCAGAATGATGAAAACATTTGTATATGTGCTACCCTTTTATTTTCTTTGGCATGCTCTAAGTAACCTCTGACCTTTTCTTTCCCCATGTAAAGCTGCTCTTTGTCTAAATGGAAACAGAATGTGAAAATGATGGCAAAGGGATTTTTGGAACAAACACAATAGTAAAAAAACAAAAGCAAATGAACTTTCACTGAAACCTAGTACCTTATCAAACTCTTATACATGTATGAGAAGAGAAAGTTTTAGAATTATGAGAGAAATTTGTACAAAGAAAGATGATAGACTGAGAAATATTCTTGCACTTGTGTGGGGTGAAAAGAAGCCATGCCAGTCCACGGTGGGGGCACAAAGGCACACTGCCTGTTTTGCTCAGGTAGCAATGGAGTGCTTGCCAGGCTAAGCCATGTCTCTGGGAAATGATGTCATTACTATCAAAAAACACTTGTTGGATTGAGAAGTGTGAATGGAAGTTATCAGCAGGCCAAAGAAGCTGCAGCATTAAGAACACAAAGCTGTTTCCCAGGATATCTCCAAATCGCTACCTGCCGTACACCCAAGAAGGATAGAAACAAAATTCACTCCAGTTCAGTTAAGACAGCTTTAGAAGAAGAAGAGTTGAAGTGTTCACAGCTGGTTTGTTGTACAGAATATCATCCTATAGGAAGCAAAAGATTAGTGACATTTTCCTGTGAGTAATGAGCAGAGAAGCACTGTCTCCAGAGTTGTACAGAGAAGGCCATACGATTTCCACTATTGGGTGCACTGCTCTGCTAGCAGTCACAGTTCACCAGCTGCCAGGTAGAAACTCAACACTAACAGGCATAAAGCCTCTTCACAGCCCATCAAGATGATGATTTCTCCCTTTCTTCACAGGGAAATATGATGCTCCACTTTTTCAGTTTATATCTTCTGCTCCAAAGCCAAATTCCCCTAGTGCTAGGGGGACCTAGTGAACCACTCCCTTTCCCTCCCCTTGCACCCCTCCTCCCTAGTCTACCTCTTTCTAGAGGAGTGGATCCAATACCTTTGCTTTCTCATTCCTCTTCTAGAAAGATTCCCTTACTGCAAAGTATTTTTGAAGAACACCTGAATCAACTGGATCCTTACAGCTCCTGTCCTTTTCTTGAACATAAAATGTATTTAGCCAGACTCATCATGAAAGTATTAGCAACTCCTTTGCTTCTTGGAGGCAAGGCACGGGACATGTTAGGGTCCCTGTCAGCTGATGGCTGTTGGGTTTCTGCACTTGGTGAATATGTTCAGAGTTCATTGATGTTTGTCTGAATCATCATAAATTTGAACAGCCTTTGTGTTGTGTTTCCAATGCCTTATGTGCTAGCTGAGTCTGTCTATAGCTAATATCTCAACATCAAGGGATCAGAATCACCTCATCTCAGTTATTCTGATGTGTTTTTTTCCTTGGGGTGAACTGCTGGGTGAATTTTACTTCTTTTGTATTTGACCCATTTAAAAGATTTTACTTTCTTGCTTCCAGGACCTGTTAGAAAAAAAATCAAGGGATGATATTCCACAGATCAATGTGGACTACTGCCAAACCTCTATCCCCAAATACATTCATTGTTAGTCTCAAAAAGATATTGTACAGAAAGAATACAGTGCCTTTTAAATGTATTTTTTTTTGCAAATTGAACTACTGTGTGCAACACATTTACTAAGAACTCTTCATTATATTGGTGGAGAGAGCTCAAATATGCATATCCATGTCGGTACTGACTCTCACTTCCTCTGATTTAAAAAACATAGTATTTAAGAGTGAATAAGGAATCTAATTATATATTTGCATATTCATAATTCAAGAGACATTGAATACATCTACCCCGTGTTCCAGACGCTCTGGGAAATATTAAAAATACAGTCCATTAAAAAAAAGCCCCTGAAGAGTCCAAGACCAAAACAAAGTAGTACAAAAATAGCCAGTTGCTTGGACCCCAATTACTTTTCATGAACTGCAGATAGTCAGGATCAAAGACATTAGCTGTAGAGGAGTCTTTTTCAACTTGGAGGTGACTGTCATATGCAGAATGAGCAGTCCGTAGGTCAGGAACAAATTTTGCTCCAAAATTATTGACAATCACTAAGTTAGGGCATATGTGCACCATCTCTCAAGGAAATAAAAGAGCAAAACTTTGCTGTAAGTATTTTAGCTTCAGCCAAGAAAGGGAGGTGCTGTTGTCAGATGCAGACTGATTCCTTTAAGTAATATGCTTCTGTTTCTTAGATTTAAAAAGCCAGAGAAGCTTGGTAAAAGCTGAAATACTTATTTCAGTAGGAAGTTTGTTGCTTTCTAGACAGAGTGAAGGAATTTGGGATTCACATCAACAGTGCTAAGGGCTCCCAGTGCTTCAGGAACTAGGGATTTCATTTTGGCATCCTGAGAATTAGGTACCAAGGTTAAAGGTCTTTAGTACAGACGCAAAAACACAGTCCAAATATCCAGCAGAACTCTCTATATTGGAAAGATTGATATCTGCAGCATTCAAAGGAAAGCTGAGCACTTTTGATGCTGTTTTCCGTCACCCATCACAGGCAGCCCTGAGATCTTCCTCTAGTTGGGTATGCATGTCTGGTGACAGTGTGGACTGAACAGTAGCACGAGAAAGCATCTTTTCCACACCACCCTGCAATCTGACAGTTCCATGCCATGAAATAAAGCTGACATGGTGCTCCACCAGTTACAGCAGCAATTCCCCGTTGCTGCCTTATCCATTGTGGTAAAATAGTAAGTCATACTAAGAAACACAGAGCCATGTAAGGCCTTACATCTCCATTTTTTTTAGTAATGGGTATCTATTTTCTGCCTGAATCACATCATTTTAGGGTAAAAGATAACAATGCTGTAATAGTCCACCACTTTCAAGAAAGTGAATAATACACCACAACATTGAAAGGACAGGAGGAGTTCACTTAAACATCATGTGATACCCTAAGCAGAACTTTGGTCATTACATCTTCGATTTTGAGAAAGTGACGCAAACACTTTAAATATGTAAATAGTAGTGTTTTCAAAGTCCTATATGTTAACCTACATCTGTTTCCATTAACAGGAAAAGTAACAAAACAGAAGTCAACAGTAAGCACTGCTGAAACTCCCAGGTGAAACAATAAGATTTTGGTTTTGTGTGTCAATCAAAGGCTGCCTCCAGCACAAATTCTTCCACCTCTAAGCGGACAGTAATGCAGTATGGAAGCAGAGGGAATATAGCACCTCTGAATCACCACACTTGCTTACTGGGGCCCTTTGGCAGTATTTCAGCAGTCTCCTGCACTAGGCTGTGCTGCTGAGACCAAGCAACTCGGTGCGGTGTGACTACAATCAAAATGCATAAAAAGGACTTGGAGGGGGGATGACCATATTCATAGTGTAATAATAATATATTTCACATAGAAATAGCATAGTTAGGTAGGATGGAGAAAAAGGTTAAGTACAGCTCCTGAATGGATCCTTCAATAGCAAGTGTTCTTGTGAGATGAGACATATCCTGGCCCACACTTTATTCCTACCAGAATCACGCTTATAAAATCCTTCACTGCAAGCTAGGCAGTTGAGAATCAGATTTCTTTATTGCTAAAGTCTTGACATTTTGTGGACAATGTTACTGGCTTCACTCAACCTTTCTCCTGGTCTTTAAAATACTTGTGAGTGGTTATCCAGAGAACTGGCAACAGCTCCTCAGGCTGTGCGGTTTTTTTCTGTGTTACAAGACTCCCTGTCCTATTTATTCAACCTATCTTTTCCCTCTAAAGCTCCACAGTTCTGAAGATGTGATTGCAATTAAGCCTGCGGTGGAGTCATTGTGCATTATTTGCATTATTAATACACAGTTATCTACGGCTTTGCACCAAACCCTTCCAGAAAACAACCTGACAGTATAGAAAATGTGAAAAGCAGTGTAACTGAGAAAGCTGTTATTTTTTAGGATATGTCACGTTTAACTACTGTTCTACCAAGAGCTCAAAATGCAGCTTCTCCTGAAACACAGAGTGCTGACAGTGCCAGATGCATAGGTACTCTGTTTAGGAGTGCCCCTGTAATAAACATTTCCCTTTGCAAAACAGAAGACAGAGGATATTCATCTTCAAATACAGCTATCATCACATAGATAGAAAGAAATGATGCTAACCTGCATAGGTTCTTATGGTTACATTGGAAGAAGACTGAACTGCAAACTTTCCTTTTGATTCTGACCCTATTTCTGGCTGGGAAAGCTACATGACTGCTGCTGGCAAAGGGCACATTGAAATGTGGTACTCCATTGCCCAAGGCTTTTCACTTGTTGCTGTCTCTTTTGAGTAAAGTTGAGATACATCTTCTCAAAGAACTGTAAACTTCCTAGTACCATAAACCCAAGGCATAACTACCACTCTTTACATACAGAAGCCACCGGGCTGCTGCAATTCTCTACAGCTGTGTCCAGCCCACCTGTGCCTACTTACTCATTTTCATAGTTAATGACATCTAGGGAGGAAGGACTAGTAAAGGCTTTGAAGGAGACTTCCTAATGATTAGACTTTGATTCGTCCACTCAGAGCACGGAGCCTAGGAGTGTGTCTACCTCAAAAATAGTTGTTTTAGGGGAGAAGGGGTAGGAAGAAGAGTATTTTCCCTGACAGTGCTGTGCCATCTGGGGTGCTGAAGATCCCAGAAGAAGGTCATTGGAACAGAGATTGCCCATCAGCACATCTCCCACTCTGAGGTCTGTAACGACAAGGTCCTACAGATCTTCATAGTTTCAGGTAATCAAACACCCTTTTCCACGACCCTGTCACCGCAGGCCAAGACAGAGGGACACCCATCAGATGATGCAAACTGGTGTGTAATTTTAGAACACCCAATACTATTTTATGTATCCGCAGCTACTTGTGTGCTTAAGTGTTATACAATAAATGCTTAGAAAAGTTCATGGAAGGAGCAATCAATCAAATCCCATCTGAGTTACCTCTTGGTCTCTCTGTTTCCCCTGATTCCTTTGTTATGCTTCTCACATTTGTATACAGACAACTCAGAAACTTTCCTAGGTGACCTTTGAGTCTCTGCCTTTCTTCCTTTGTTCCGTTTCCTGAGTTTTTCACTTAATGTTCTTTCTGCACTTTTTTCCCTCTTTGTGGATCTTGCGTTATTTGTATTGTCACTTAAGATTTTTCCCCTGTTGTCCAAGTATTTACTTCAGCAGCCTCATCCTCTCTCATGGTCTCTGCCCCTGCTAAACAGTAATCCTGGCCTTGCTCTTGAGCTCATTTCTTCAAATTCTTCACTTTCTCTCTGAAGCTCTTTCTGATGATACTTTGGTTTTCTTCCTGTTCAAATTAATTCCATCCTACCTCTTACTGACATGTTCCAAAATAAGCCCTAAATGTCCAATAAAAGTAAAAACCTCCTACGTTAGGTCCTGGTCCAAAGCTGATGAAGTCAATGGAAAAACTCCATCAGCTTACAAAGATTTGGTCTGATTTACACAACTTTGTGACTCTTTCTTGTGTGCACATGCGCACAGTTGCTATTTATAAACTGTGGATTTCACATTGCAAAATATTTGGGACTCTGTTCTCATAACCTTGGAGAATTATGTAAAGGAAAAAAAAGTGGGGCGGGGGGATGATTTTTTAGGATCAAAATGAAAATCTGAACCAAAAAAAAAGTATGGGATTGTTAACCAGGAATTTAACTTTAGATCTAAGTGTTTTTGACCTGGAGGACAAACTAAGTTAAGAAGACTTCTGTCATTGGGTATTTTCTCTTCCAAATTTAATGACACTGTTCATTTATTTTTCACATTACTAACAGATCTGGAAGAATCCCTAGTGCCTTCTGAAAGAGGTATGATTTCTGCAGGTGCTGAGCAGTTATGTGCTGAATATCTTGATCCCTTAAACTAAAAGCACCCAAATCACTAATTGCTTTTGAATCTTTACACTAATGCATTTTGGTCTTTAGTTCAGAATTAGTGATGATATTACGAAAGCAGAAAAGTATTCTTATTATCGAAGTTACCAAAACAGCTTTAGAAACATTTGAAAAAGTCAAAACTACTTCAGTCAGGGGTGACAAAGTCACTTGACATCTCATTGCAGACCAGCAGTTCTGGCTGACCCATTCATCCTTTTCGTCTTTGCAGAAAGTAAAAATCCAAAATTGATGAAGCACAGAAGCTTGAGAACATGAAGTTCTCTAAAACAGCCAGAAAAAGCTTATTTCTGCTAAGTACCTGGTAGAGGCAGTGAGATTTGTCATAGGAGTAGTGAAATATTCTTAATATCAAAAAAAAAAAAAGAAAAAGAATGTGGCACCTGAGTTACTGTGGAAATTTTACTTGCAAAGCAGAAGTCTAGAGAGTCAAAAGAAATGTCATCTTCTTGCAGTGTGGCCTTTCTGCCACCATCTTCTCCGTTGACTACTTTGTTAGTGACACCTGTATTATTATGTGATAAGAACTGAATTCTTCAACTTTAATGAAGGCTCTGAAATAAATTCTCTTTTGGAGAGAAAGGGTGTTTAAGCATACGGTATGTTAACCTCCTCCAGCTTTTAGCTAGAGATTCTTCAAGAATAGGACACGGTACACTTAACCGAGATTTCTTTATTTTGTTCTTCTAAAATGTAGAACTAAATAACAAAAAAAAGTTTTTTGTATTTCTTGACAAAGACCGTATTCCTTCGCTTATAATAGTCTGAGCCTTACACAGCACATTTCAGCGTCTGATTCCAACGAAAGTGGAAGTTGAATCAAATCTATGTGGTTGTATAGATTTTGGAGTTTGATTAGCAAGACACTTCAGCTTGGGTTTAATTTTGTGTCTGTGAACAGTCTTTGAACTCAGAAGGAAAGCTCATGGTCACAATCTAATCTGTACTCGTAAGCATTTTTTAAGGGCAAAGAAAAGGGCAAACGTCTCAAAAAATTTTGAAAGAGATGCTCAGACACAGTGACAGTATCGCTATTACACTAAATAGCATAAGAACAGATCTTCCACTGGTAGTGAAGTTTCCACAGGCGTGAAAAGGTCCACTGAAGTCAAAGCTGTTGAGTTTATGTGGTTTGTGCAAAAAAATAAATTATTAATAATAATGAATGAATTAGTAACTTAATAAAATTGGTTAATTGCAAAAATATTTAATCTCTCCCAAATCTATTAATGCTGTTTTCATTTCTTAAAGCTTCATCTGGAAGGAAAATGTTACCTTTCCAAAAGCCCTATTTTGTCATATTTTGTTTGGGAGTTGGACAAGATGACTTCCAGGGGTGATTCTGTTTTCTTCCTCTTACCACTCTTGTAACTTCTAAAGAGATATCTCTGCCAGACGCAGAACTGGAAAAAACAGAAAGAAAAAGGGGAGATGATGAGGAAACTGTGACCATTATCCTAACAAAAATAGTGTAAATCTGTACTGCTTGCTAGTCGGTGAGAAAATAAAGCATAAGAAAAATGGTGAAAATCAAGATCCAAGGTGTTTGAAATATCCTGACTCTCAAAAAATAAATCAACAATATTTCTGTGGCATTTCTCTTGAGACTGTTTTGGAAAAATATTAGAAATATATTTTCAAAATATTAAAAACCTGATTCAAAAGAGGTTTTCATGAAGAACCGACTTTTTGTCAAGACAATTTTAAAATATTCTCTGACACCTCTAATGTCAGTATCTAAGTTTTCTCTCGTTTTTCTAGTCAGGATCAGAAACAAAGCGAAACAAAACAGAACAAATGTTAAAATCTGTAATCTTTCTGACAACCTCTGACAGCTCGAAAGAGAAATGTGATAACCTTCCTGCTACTAAAGACCTAATTTTGGTAAAGGAGCTTAAAATCGACCTTGAGGATCCTTATCCCATGAACATGGTTCAGCATCATCTATATAGAATGATGACTATAGAAATCACACTTGGGGACCAGTTAACAAAACGTGCAGGCAAGTAAGCCAATAATAGGGAAAGGAAGAAGCATGAAAAAGGGAGTGGAGGAAAGGGAAATATTTTGTTGCATCTCTCTCTCCCTCTCTTTGTCTGCTTTCGCCCTTAACGTTCAGCTACGTGGCTTATACTGTGTGAACTTGTCTTTGATATCAATGGGGACATCTTCTTAAAACTTGATGGCATGATATGGCCTCAGGTATTTAAATTAACAAGATGTTAAATACTCTGTAGTTTTATCTGTAATTAGATGACACGAATGCAACTTGATCCCAAGAGTGATTTCTAATATTCTGGATTGTCCACGTAGGGCCTGGGGCCTGATCGACCATGTGCCGACATCTATACAAGTCTTTCCTTTGACATTTTTGGAAACAAGGCCTCTGGCTCACTCACACACAGCTCTCATTTATTTTTCTATCTGTTTATCAACATCTACATGCAGATGTCTGATCTCTCCTTTCCACTATCTCAAAATGTTTGGGTTTTACATCAGTGAATGTCCTTATTTTGGGGGTAATTTCAATTAATTTTTAACTGTTTTTTTCTTCTCTGTAGTTATATTTTGTCTTTGTATTCCTGGCTAATTGTCAGGTTTTGTTCAATATTTACAAGTTTTGCATTGAGCAGGATTTCTTATGCTAATCCCCTTCATCTAATATGCACACTAGAGATGGCTGAAAAAAGTTGGAAGTTTTTTAGAGAAAAAAGTTCCTGTAACATTCCAAGTCGTTTCAGGCAATTTTTACCTAAAAAGGATCAATTGTTTTTACCTTTCTCCTGCCCAGCAGAGTACAGGATTACAACTGCACTATTTAAGCACATCCTGGTCAGTTCTGACTGTGCCTGATAGCATCCTTGGCAGGACTTTGAATGTTGTGGTTCCAGGAAAACCCATGGCATGGTCTTGGGTCTTGTCTGTGTGTCAAACAAAAGTCAGTATTGGAGCCAGGCATGGGAAGCCTCTTTCAAACTTTTTCTTTGCTTGAACTAGATCTTCCTTCAGAGGAGACAGGAAGGCAGAGAGTGAGTTAGCACTGTTCTCATCACCCCACACTTGATTTCCCCACACTTATCTCAGACTGCTGCAGTCTTTCCCTTGGCATCGAGAGCAGAATCGATAGGACTAGGAGACTGAGAGCTCCCTGGCTCAGTGTAAAGGCCCTTCAGAGCAGATAAAAGGCATTAGGATTATAGTATTAGGAAGCTTCAAATTATGTGAACATTATGAGTAAATAAGGAAATGGCCAAGGAGGAGGGAGCGAGAAACAAAAGACAGGAGTGTAAATGGAGTGCTGATGCACCTGGGGCATTACCAGGATTGCTCCCACTGGGAACTTCATCACGCTCAGCTCATCCCAAGTGAAGGACCTACTGCAGCTTCTTTGGGGAGGCTATTTCAGGGCTGACTGTTGTTCCACGGCCAAAACCAAAAGCTCCTGAGATTGCACTGCCATCTCTGTTCTGCCCTGTATGGCCTCATTTCTCTGTAGCAGAGTCCCTCAGGCTTGCTCGAAAGGACTCCCCTCCCTCCAGTGCTCAGAGCCTCTGCATGGGGTGGGGGGCTGCCTTGTCACTTCCCCAGTCTATACATATTTCAGTCTTTTAATCTTTCTCCCCAGGCCAGTCCTAGCAGCCCCTTCATCACACTCACAGTTGTCTCTGACTTCTCCAATTTGCCTGCGGTAATGAGGTGCCCAGTGCCAAGCGTAGTGCTCCAGGTCCAGCCTACACGTGCTCCGCATGGCGGGGGCCGCTGCCTTGCCGACACATCCCTGTCTTTTCTTTTCCTTTTTTTTTCTCCCTTCAGTGATCATCATTCAAAATTAAAATAACATGGAAAGGCAAAGCAACTGAAATCAAAATCTAATGCATAATTAGATACAGCATGAGACAACAAACACGTCTTTGCTATCTGCCTCTGTATTGTAAACAATGATTACTTTACATGTTCAATGTGCCATGAAAGAAGAAAGAGCCTCTTGTGATGTTTTGTGAGAGCTTTGACTACATTTGCCCACTTTTCAAACAACAAAAAAATAAACTCACACTAACAAGGTGTATGTTTTCAGTCCTAAAATATGAGGTCACTCCCTGTTAAGGGGTCCATTCAATGATGAAATGAGATCAAAATGGTTAAGGCCACTGAAAGAAAGCAAGAAGGATTTGTCTGAAGTTCTGGTATACTGGCTATTATTTCAACCAAATAAGGATGCCTGGCTTTATTCTTCATGCTCTCTTGCCCCTTTTGAAAAACTGAAAAGAGAAAGGAAATGGCTAAGTTGTATCATGTATTACCTTGATGAGTGCTTATAACTCTTGATTCCGAGTTAATCATTAATCCATTTTTTTGTGGTGATTGTTCTAGCTGTGAAGTTTCCACATCAAATTTGTGCAACACACTGGCAGGGAAAAGAAAAAGCCAAATACAGAAATCAAATCAAGTGATTAGAGAGGGTGGATGTGCATGTGTGTATAGATTTATATATCCCACTGATTTTATTTTAATACACACATGAATATTTGTATATCTATGTCAAAACTACTGACCCTTAAATTGGAAGTGCTTTCTTGCTCAAAACCTTATTGCTTTGATCTATTATTTTTTAATGTATTTATTCATTTATTCTGTCCAGGCTCTGATACTCCTACTTATTCTGAGCAGTACTCTCAAATTCAGCAAAATATTGTTCTCCTAATCTCTTGTGTATTTAAAAAAAAATATTTATTTTTTTTTGCTCATTTTAACAAACAATGAAAAGCCTGAAAACTTCTGTAAAGAAAAAAAATTATATCACTTCAGGGCTGCAGAAACCTGTTTATGTTTTGATCATTCTGAGACATTTCATTTGAGTACTGGGATTGTTATTTTTGTATGCTAATTAACGTACATTTCAAACAATCTTGTTTTGAACTGAAAAAAATGGATTTTTTTTATTTTGAAACTTATGTCCCAACAATTAAAAAAGCTATTTAATTAAAAATACAAAACCATAAACACTTTCTGTAGAAAGCCTTGATGGCAAGGATTCAGCACTTTTTGACAAAAGGCTTGGGTTTTGGGGTTTGATTTTGGAAAAAGCCATGATGATCTCCAGCAACAAAAATATGATGTCAAAAAGGGGTGATCTTTAACTTTTCCTGATGTAGCATAACTGAATCTACTACTATATTATCTACCATGACTCACCCACTAAAACCCAATAAGATTCTATGTGGGGCAAAACCACAATTAAATGCTAGATTATTACAGTCTGACCTTTGGAGACCAATAAGATACACTTGAAGAATCCGCTTTATATAGATGTATGGATATGAGTGTATGCATGTGTGTGTTTTCCTGTGCACCCCATTTGTGTCTTATCTTTCCATCCATCCACACATGATCTTTACTGCAGCACAACTAACTTCCTTTTGGAGGGCTCTGCTCATCATATTGGTTTAAGGGAATAATGATCTGTTGTTGACTTGTTTGTACTCCATCCAGACACGGAGCTGTTAATTTATTAATTAATCCTCTTAAAAAGTCACACCTCTTCTTTCTAGATTGGTTGTCCTCATTTTCTATTATTTAACATCAGTCCCACTAAACCATCACATCTTGTTTTACTGACTCAGATCCTGAATCAAACGTCTATTTCTTAAGGGTTTTCCAGCAAATATACTTCATCTGCACACTAAACTCTTGTGGTTAGATTTAGGTCTTGAATGATTGTTATTCAGAAACAGCAAACTATTCAGCTTGAAACAAGAGCATGACTTTTTTTAGGTTTATTAAAATTGCATTAAGGAGTTTGGTTTTTTTCTAAGCCTAGTACTTAGAATGGCTAGAATTGTAATGTGTTTATATAAACTGTGTTTCTGCAACCATTGACCAGGGTAATAAATAATTTATTCAATATTTCTTTAAATACTGTTTTGTTTGGTTTAAACCCAAGGTTAGACATACATATTTTAAAGCATTGCCTTCCTCTGGCTTTTTATATATATATATATAAAAAATACTTAAGATACCATTATGGTAAAGATAGATGAAAAATATCTTGACTTTTCATCTCTGCTGGCTCATATGTTGTGGCCACTTTGGTGGCTACAAAATAAATGTTCTGAAGATTTTTAGCATGAAATTAAAAGCTGTTATCTTAGTTGATCATTATACTTATTTTGTGCATCTCCCTCCCCAAAGTAAAATGAATGGATTCAAACAAGCATGCCAAGGCTGGGTGCAATATGCCCACTGTGAAAAAAACAACCAGAGAAGTTGTAATAGTTCTTGTTTGTTTGTTTCTGTTAGTTGTGAGAACCAGGCAGAGCAGTAGGAGATAGTGGAAAGGCAGACAGGCTTGGGTCACGCTCCCTCCCCGAAAGATGCTCTCTAATACCTGCACAGCCATCCCCCTTGTCTCTTTTTCTCCCCCAGGCAGCAGGCATCTTCATTTTAAGACCATTTTCTACAAGAATACTACATCTTCTTAAAAAAATAGATTTTTCTCAGAGACTAATCCTGAAGTGTGGACTGTCTTACTCATACATACACACTCACACACTTGCCACACCTGCCCTAACCCCTCAGCAGTCCCCACATCCTTTCAACTGCCTCTGCTATCCTCTGCCCCATCTGAATAGCACGGTCAATTAAGGGGAATTGATGGATCAAGGCAAAATGCCCTGCAGCTATAATTTTCCCATCCCACCCCAGGCAAAATTTTTCTTACATGAATGAAGCTGGGGAAAAAAGAAAAAAAAAAAAAAAAAAAGATTTTGACAACAGCCCCCAAAGATAACTCGAAGAAGCTGGAGCATCCATTTGATTAAACTGCACAGACACCATCAGCTCCAGGGTTTTTCTAGATCTGAATCCCCTAGGCTTCCCATTGGATTTAAAACTCCCATCCCTCAAAATTTCTTTGCACTGAGAGCAGCAGCAGTCATAAAAGAAAACAACTAAGTCATGCCTTGAAACACTTTCTAACCACTCTTGCCTCCTTCTGCTTCTGACTGCACTGAGAAGATGCTTTTGCCCAATGGGACCCCAAGGTTTCATTTGGCCCCAGTCAGAGGAGACGTGTCTCTGGGAGTTGGCGAGAGGACCACAGCTGCCCCCAGCTCTCCCGCAGCTCTGCTGGCAGCCTTGCTCCTGCTGTGCCAAACGGCCTTCTCCCGCTGATTTCACATGTCATGAACAATTGCTCTCATCGGTCATCATATTGAAGTTGTCAGGGCTTTCTGATGCTGATAATTTGTGTGAGTTGATCGTACTTTGGTAAATCAACAGGTCATGACCCCTGACCCATCAGCCCGGTGGCTGGCTGAGCGCCACCTACAAATCTTACGACGGAACAACAGAGAGGCTGTGAACTGCTCAACTGCTCGTGTCTATCAGCTGCCACCAGAGAAGCCAGTCCTCTCTGACCTCCACTACTGGAGATGTGCTTTACTGTGAGTGCAACCCTATCTGTCAGTCCATAAAATCTCTTTGGATATGTACATGTGTGTGTGTGCCTGTAAGCATTTTTTTTAAATTTTTATTTTTCCTGCAGTTACTTAGAATGAACTTTAGCCTCCTCTATATGTTTTAAATAAAGGATCCCAGCATGGAAGATAAAAAGAACACTACACAAGATCTTCCTCCAGCACCAATGAATTGCATTCACCCTGGATGAATGCAATGGTTAAACTTCCATGGCAACTTTATGAGCTTGTTTTATAAAACTTTATTGACTCACACGTTCTCAAGTGGTGGCTCTGACTCTTTATTTTCATTTAGGTACCGTATGTATGCTCAAGATGCCTTTGGTCCTCTGCTTCTTTTTTTTTTTTTTTAATGTATAGGATTCCTGACTGATGCCTTCAAGTACAGACTGTACAAGGGAGGGTAACACCGGCATCTTTTATTACCCATGGTCTTCAATAACTCAGCAGCTAAAAAAGCCAGAGGAGAAGAAGAGAGACCTATGAACTCGAGCACGAAGGATACTGCGCAGATCAGCTGGAGGGAAGTCAGGAATGAAGTGGGTTCAACTTGGAAACTGCGAAGTTGTTGAAAGTCACATGCCCTGCAGAAAAGACTCGTCCGGCACAGACAGAATTCTGTAGCAACGGGAGTTGCAGGCACAACTGACTTAAAAACTAGCCCTTCTTACAGGAAAAGGCAAGGAGAATTTCTTTTTTTAGCAGATAGTGCAAGTGTTGTCTTTGGCTGACTCTTTTCAAGCATATACACTCAGAGCTAACTCCTACACCTTCATGAGTGGTGTAGGTATGGTAGAGAGAGGATGGATGGTACGAATTTGTAATTCCAATTACAAAGGCAACAGCTGGCTCTCCCTGCTTTGATTGCCAGGTGTTCATCTGATGCCACATGTTCATTTTTGCCTTTTATAAATACACTGAACAAATGAAAGTGCCCATATTCCCCTCTCTTGCACTTGAATTTAAATGCAGTGATGTGCGAAATAAATAGTATAAAAGTAGCTGTTTGGGGAGCAAGCAGAAGGCCCAGCTGGTTTGTTATGCAAATAAAGGAATTAAGAGGTTTCCACCAGCCTATAGATTTTTCACAGAACTTTGCTGTTCTTCCCACACTTAATTTCTCCTACTGCTGCAGCAGGCAGAGCCCTGGCACGTGATTTGCTCCAACACTGGGCCTGGATTCCAAGTTCAGTGATCCTCCAAGATAAGCGGAGGTGACAGTGGCAAACCTGGAAGTTTCCCTCAGCCAGCACCAGAGCTGCTGTGGGCACAGAAGCCATTGAGAAACGGTTACCCACCAGAAAACACCCATTTTCCTGTGCCACATTGCCCATCTTTTGTTTGCACTGTTTCTTTAGAATGAGCTCTGGACTAACCAGGAGGATCTGCTTTTTCATTGATTTTGTGATAGTGCCTAGAGACTCCTAAGTGGTCTAAGGATCCATGTGAGTAGCTTGCTGCTACCCCAAAGGACTAAGGCTTTCCCCCATGGTGAAGTGAGAGGAACAGAGCATGAACATGGAGGAGCTGAAGACAAACCAACAGAGAAATGCCTCTGCCCTGCTCTGTAGCTGATGGGATCTAGCTGTGCTCACGCATGTGAACCACTTTCCTCTGGTGAGTCCTACCGATCGGTATGCAGGAGAGAACATGAGCAGTCCTCTTATGCAGTCCTTTGGTCACACACAGTTGTGAAGAGGAACTTCCAGCCTGTGCTTTCCTAGTTGCAGTCATGGCAGAAATCCATGGCTTTCTTTTTTTTCAGGATAGGCCATACAAACTTCAGGGCATGCCGTACAATTCCCATGTCATTGCTTCACAGCTGGGTCTCTACCATTTCAAGCACATACAGCGTTCTGTGGGCTTCCTGCATCACAAGACATTCCTCAGACCCTCTTGCAAATGCAAATTGCTGTGTTCTCCTCACCCACCACAAAAATATGTAGATCTGTGACTGCCTTGGCATTGCGTGTGGGACAGTACAAAACTCACATCCTCCAGGAAGGGGCCTGGGGTGATGCTACAGCTGCTGCGCCCCAACACGTGAACATCTATTATCTGAACAAGAGTGCCTGTCTTTACCAGATAATGGCCATAGAAGAGCCAGTAGGATCTATCTGAGCCCAGCCCCCTTTCTGACAGCAAAAAGAAGCGCGTTAGTGACATCCTACAATGACAGCAGGGCCTTGGACGAATGGAAAGTATTTCAGAGAGCAGAATGCATGAGGGTGATGAAATGCACACTTACCATGTAACATTAAAATTACAGCGAATGAAAAAGTCTGACCTGCAGTCATCTGTGCAAAGATTATTTTTCATTCAAAACAGCAGCTGAATACAGTTGTTCAGCTTGATAAAAAACGAACAGAGGTAGGAGAAATGCAGAGGAATCCCTCACATTGAATGGCACAGCCACTGGAAAAACATACAGAGAGAGCGCAGACCCTCTCTGCCCAGGCAGAAATGAAGTGTAATTGGCCCTGCTGCACTACAACAGATGCTCAAAAAAACTATTCACAAAATAAATGTTTGTGTGTATATGTATAAGTGTACACTTGTGTACAGAAAATTGTGTTTATAACCCAGAGTTCGTTCTTCTACCCTGTGAAAACTGTACATTTTTACTCAAAATAATGGTTTAAGTCTTAAATAATTTATATGAAAATACACGTTAAAAACCTGAAGTAATTAAAATATTACATATTCGAGTTTTCCCTTTAGCACATCTCAATTTAAGTGAAGTTTAGACTGAAACTTAAAAATTCATATTTTTTGAAAACTGCTTGGGAATGGGACTTTTTTTTACCAGTATTTTCCCGCTTTTTTACCAGTACATTTACATTGTTAGCTATTGCCATTGCAAAGTAGTTGAGCAATTGCACCAAATAGAGAGTGTGTAATGGTTATTTGGTAGTGGAAAAGAACACATTCATTTTAGGGTGTCACATCGGCAGGGAGAGACTGCAGACCTAGTGGAAATCAGATGAAAAGCAACAACAGCAGCAACCTCATCTTTCCATTGCTGCGGAAACCTGTTTTATAAACCTGTTTTATAAATGAAAGGTAATGTTTGTGCTTAATTTGGCGAAAAAGGAGATGGATTTCAGATACTGAAGGAAATTCTCTTCTCTCGCTACCTCCCCCCAATGTCCACATCAGTTTGAGTCAAGCATGCTGGGGATAGGCAGGAAAAGAGAGTTAAATTAAGATATTCTCTTCTGTCTTGCGGAGAGTAGACTTTTGTGGAGTTATAGGAAATGAGAAAAGGGAAATTTTCAGCAGATTTCAGCCTGACTCATTAGGAGTTTGACTGGACCAGAACTAGTAAATCTGCTCCAGGCCACGTGTGGGGCTCGGAGGAAGCTGGGAGAGATGTTTATAGCATGCTGAATTAATTCTTCAAATGAAAACCTCTTACTTGTTGAGGTTTCTTTTCAAAGAGAGAACTTTGTTCCTTTCTGATCCTTTTCCCTCTGTTTTAGTAGCTTCCACAACTCTGTATATTCTTGGCATATTCTCTTTTTTTTTTCCAACTGGTCTCTGCATGTTACTCAGAGAAGTAGAGTTGTAGTTATACAGCCTACCAGGTTTGTGGAACAGGACAGCTTTCCCATATAGATTTCCCTATAACAAAAAATAAAAAGTAAGACCTTAGCTATAATGACAGTGGGGACCGCCATAGGCACCAGCATCAATCTAATGTGTCCCATTGTATAATTCCTGGTGGAGAGACACCCACTGGACAGTCTCTTCTCGCTACCTTACTTAAGGATTTGCAAAGTCAATGCCGAATGGCCTTCCCATGGCAAATCAAAGGCAATAGCCAAGGAGCACCTGGAACACAGCCTCTCTCCTGATAAGAACAAAAAATTTTGCTGCCCTTAAATCTATACTGTAAAGCCTGTCACGGACAAAGTGCAGTGGTTTTTGCAAAGATACAGTTAGAGTTTTTGCGTGTTTGCTTAATGAAATATATGTGATTTTGAAGCGATTTGGAGAGAACAAGGGAAATATTCTCTTTTTATTAGCTCCTGCTAGCCTGGAGGAAAATAACTAACTTTTTTTTTTTTAAGTCAAATCGTTTTGAAAAGTTGAAAATCCAATTACAAGTGGAATGGCACCAAGTGGTGCTCCAGTATGAATGAACTACGAATCTTAGCGCTGATTTTGTACTACGGGAGAGGGAAAACTGAGAACTTTGAAGAAATGTAGTCTTTGTTCTTGAGTTATACAATTAATTAAGCACAAGACATGTTTAAATATGTTTATTCTTTAATTAGCTATTCCCTAGAGTGACTCAGTATGACTGCTTCATAGTTTCTATAGTCTGGGTTGTGAATCCCCGATGAGGGTATACATTCTGTCTTCTCCCTTCGTTGTCTCCTTTACTGCTTTTAGGAAATCAAGAGTTTTCTGTGTTTTATTTTTTAAAAAGATGTTACATACTGTCCTCTGCACTCCACAGTGACTTCTTGGACAGCAGCCTGGGTCAGGGCAAACAAGAGAGGAGCTCCAGGACTGTGCAGCCAAGATCAGTGGAGCACCACCCTCAAAAGCAAGGTGGATGGATCAGGTCATCTCAGTTTCTGTCCACCTCCTACTTCTACCTGACCGGCTGGAAAATAGCATGGATTTCATCTCACTTTCTTCCTGTCTTTACCCCTCCAAACAAAAGCAGCAGCTCTTCCTGACAGCTGATGAAACAAAACCTGCTTCATCCCAAGTGAGCTATTTTTTCTTCCTTGAAATTTCTCCCTTTATTGAACAGCTGACCTGGGAGGGTTTGTGTTGTTCACCAGGTGGGCTGGGTAAATCAATTAGCAGAGGTAGGAGGAAGGACAGGCTTTATGTGGCTACAGGTCAGGACGGAGATTTGAGTCTGAGGTTCAGTTCCCAGCTCTGCAGCAGACAACTTCATTCACCTTGGTGAGTGTATTTATAGCCTCTTCACTTGACACCTGTAAAGGAAGAGGATAACACTCCGCTTTAACTCCTGCTTCCTTTCTCATTGGAGCAGAGACCATCTCTTGCTGTGCTTGCTGTCTCTAGCACTAGAAACTGGACCGATTTGGCTTGAGAGCTGTTAAATGGTAAAATTTAGCAGATACTCTTTCACAATGAAGTGAATCAGATGCCCAAACACTCTGATGTGTCTGTGGTTGGATCCTAGTACCTGGGAAAGCATTTCTGCACTGATTGTTACCTGTTCCCTTTCCAACATCACAGCACAAAACTGCATGGTTTAGTGAGAAATTATATTAATTCTCCCTAATTTCCATAATTCTTATGCTTCTTAACTACATGCTCTCGGCAGGTGATTTAACTTCTCTGTCTTCCTAAGCTTACCCATCTGTTGCAGCAAAATAAGAAACCTATATTCATTTTCTTTTTATTGTAATGATAACTGGCCCAAGTGGTAAAGTGAACTAAGACTGAAGAGCACAAAGTCCCAAGTCTTCCAGAAAAATCAGGATATCTAATGCTGTGTGTGATATTCTGAACACATTAAACACGTTTTCACTGTCACTCTGAAGAAATTCTAAAAATAGAGCCTAACAAAAAAATTAGAGGCTAAGAAAGGAGAGCATTTTTCACTTCTAGGGAGATGAAGAATGTTTGCTTTGGCTCTGTAACCCCTCTGATGTTTTACTAGCAGGTTTAATTTGATTAGCAAATACAACTCTAGACCCTAATATTATTAACCTTTGGCTGTTTTCAAGGAAACACTCTTTTCTTGACACTTTCTCCGAGTCTTGCACAAATGATGTCACCTTTATGAATCATTAGTTTCCCCGCATGTAAAATGGGATGAATCAAAGAATCAGGAAGCCAAATCTTAATATACCAAATGGTACTTGGTGCCTGTCCTATCAATGATCCATTCTGCTCATGAAGTATTTACACTAATGATAACAAAAGTCAAACAATGGGAAAGGTGGTCCTTCTTGCTGTAGGGACTATTCCTGGGAAGCAATGTAACTCAAAAGCTTTACAGACTGAATTAGGTGTAATCCTTACGGGATCACTAGCAGCTCATAAATAACTTTTAATGAGATTTCCAGCAAGTAAAATCGCACATGGGAGGGGAAAAACAGAGAGAGCAGGGGAAAGAGAGGGGGAAAAAATGCAAGAGAGGATCCCAATGAAAAATTAAAATGTTCATGCTATCCCCCTGTCATTTCTTATGTGTACACAAAAAGAGAGCAGGGATGGTTTCGGTAAGGCATTATTACTACCCAAACTATTTAATTAACTGATTAAAAAAGGAAAAGACTTGCTAAAGGTCATTCCAAACGCAGTGACACTGGCCACTAATCTATGGAAACTTAAGAGCTAAATCTAAAGCATGTTCCAGAGTTAAGCAGGGAAATAAATCAAGGTTTGCAAATGTCATTTAAGTTTTCACCTGTCCCAAGATTCAAAATTATTGGCTTCACAATGAAAAGCATATGTTGCGTCCCTTGCCTAGGGAATAGTAATGAAGTGAGGCAGACACTCTCCAGTTCTACACTACCATCTCTCCCCTCTTTATTTCCCATCGAGTAAAAATAATTACTGTATACTTGAGGGAGCATTTCTCTCAGTCTGCCGATAACTGCTGCCATGTTGGCTCTTCATGAGCCGCTCTTCTTCCTTGTGGGACTATGATTTGATTTATGAGAAAATAGTTGGCAAATTGCGATGTCCATCTTGATGGATGACATCATTTGGGCCATTTTGCTGATCATGTATGACTAACTTTTTTTTTTTTTTTTTTTTGTGCTTTTGCAATTGATCAAGTGCTGCAGCACAGCTGAGTTAAGGAAAGGAACGGGGGCAGGGGGGAGGAAGGGCTGAGTGGAGGAAAGAGGTGACAATTGCCTGTGCTCTGTAGGAACTGGAATGGCATTCACAGAGCAGAATCCCCTCTTCTTTAGTTCAGCTGTAATCTAATTGAAGAGGAATATAAATTTTATACACTGAAAATAATGCAATGTACATACAACGGGAATACATCCAAGTGTCCCAGCCCACCACATTAAAATTAAAGGAAAAAAAAAAAAGGGAAAAAATAATAAACCCTGAGTATTGTGTTTTTTGCTGAGCTCTCTATGTCTAATCCCTTTGGCACTTGAGTTATATTGCCACTCATTACAGTTAACTGCTACTGTATATTATATAGGAAGGGAAGTAGATGTATGTCCTCTAGGCCAGATTTGACATCCACAGACTTACGTGATTTACAGATGTCTGCTTCAAATTTAAAGAGATCTTGATCACACTAGGTCCCTGCTTTTTAAGTTGAGATCCCTGCAATACTTGGACTATGAAGTGGTCCCTGAAATATGATCAGGAAACCAAACCCACTCTGAGTGAGTTGATCAAACAGCAGTCCCCAACACCCTGGGAAGACCTGCAGGTCATTCAGAACGGGTGGTATCAGTGGTTATTTTAGACAGGCTCCATCCAGGCAGCTCTGCAGAGAATCTTACAGAACCAAGCATGTCCTTAAGAACCATTGGTAAAATCAGTATGCACCTGGCTGGCACACAGAGATGGGCACCCAGGCTAGACCACCAGTGAATCCAAGTGGGAAATAAAAAGGGAAGTTTGCAGCATGTTTGGGAAGGACAGGTCTGCTTTAATGCCTTTCCAGAGGTTCTCGATAGACTCTGATTAGTTTTTCAGTTATCCCAATGTCGTATATGTGTGTGAAATCAATCTGTCTACCATTCTCCAATGTTGTCTAACCTCCTGTAGTACCTAAGAGGATGTTATTGTGAAGACAAAAATGGGTTCTTATAATAGTAAGAGACACTGCAGGATGACAAGAGACAACTGACTTTAGTTGAAAGAAGAAACTTTTTCACCATGAGGACAATCATATAGTCAGATATCCAGAGAGGCTGAGCTGCCTCCATCCTTGAAAGATTTTGGGACACAACCAGGTAAAGCCCTGAGCAACTTACTGCAACCTCATTGCTGAACCTTCTTTGAGCAGGAGTTTGAACTAGAGACATCCTGAGGCTGTTTCCAACCTGAGTTATCCTGTGATCCTGCACAATTGCTTCACAGAGAAGGGACTGCTTGAAGGCACTCTGCACAGCCAGCAAAATAGGGAGTTTTGCAGCCAGTCCTGCAGTTCCCTCAAGCCAATCTCCGCTTGATCCAAGCTAATGGCTCATCAGAGATGAACGTGCTTAAATATCTGGGAGATTTTGGTAACAAGCTGCTGACACTTAGTTTGGCCATACATGTTTCAAATCTTTTCAACCAGTCAAACGTTTAAGGACATTGCAGGAGGCAATGCTCAAGCCAGAGACTGAAGTTAGGTGGTGCTTCATGCTCTTCCAAGCATACTGAGGGCAGCCAACCTCGCGGAGGGTCTTGCCTGCAGCAAGGAGGGATGAGGCCTCAAAATTTGGCTGCTTGAGGGCCAATATTCCAACAGAGGCTATGCATGGAACAGCTCTGAAATGTCCCTCTGTGCCAGATGAAGACTTTGCACCTACATTATAGCAACTTGAAGCCATGTCCAGCCCTCGAAATGTCCATTAGCCAGACAGAGAGACTGTTCCTTCATAAACAGAGGGTGTCAATAATGCTAATAAATAGAAAAGAATCCAAAGGAAGTGTTCGATAAATTTTTCAAGAACTTCATATCCTGCAAAATTACCTCTCAGACCAATACGTTTGTAGGCTGGATTGCATTAACATTGCCTCCACACAGTACATGTATTTTTGTTTTAAATCAGTTTAGCCAACTGCTGCTTTAGATTTAAAAGCACTCTTTTGTCTATCCTGAAGGCATATTTGTAGGTTGGATTTTCCAGTATTGTACCTTCCAAGGGAATTTTCTTAAAATGATGAACAAACTATGAAAATCTAGGTTCCTAGATATTTTGCTCTTCCAGAGGCCGCTCTGGTCTTTTGGTTGACTATAGGGCAAACATTTACCTGTAGACTTCAATAGACAGTTGATAAAACTGTCTCCATCATGTCTAGGTGTCCTTCTGAGGATGTACCTATAGAACATATCCATTATTCAATATTTCCAGTAGATTGGTCTTGCCAAAAGGAGCTGGAAAAAAAATCTGCTTTATAGCTGGGGAAGAAAAAGTTTATTCAGGAGAATCAAAAATTAGTATTTTTCTACGTCTCAGTATTCCTCTTCTCAATATATCAGTAGGGTTTGTTTTCTAAATGGTGTTTTGTTTCTCTTTTGGTTAGGTCTCCTAATTCTTTCATGGACATGTTTGTTGAGTTTTTTATTTTGGCTTTTTCTTTTGGTTTGCCTTTTTTTTTTTTTTTAACCTGGTTTTCATATTTTGGTGCAAGGGGTAATACATAAAAATTTACAAGGTTTAAGTTTTCTTTACATTTCCTAAATGCACGCATCTGCTTTTCTCATTAGATAACTGCAGCTCACTGATGGACTCTCTGCAGTTTTAGTTCATGGTAAAACACTTTCTGCACATTTCAATGTTTCATTGTTTTATTGAATGGTCACAGCCTTTTACCAAGGCTGATTTTTATCTGTTGTTACAGTTCTTCAGCCAACTTTATCATGTTGAAATTATAATTTTTCAAAGGAATTTCCTTTCTCCCCCTTCTCTCTCCTAGCTATAATCTAAAGTGCATAACTTTATTGCTATCTGAATCCTGCCAAAAGCACACTTTTATGGTACCAGTTATCCAGCATGTCCTGTAGAAGTGTGGGACATAGAGAGAACAGAGTGTTTCATATAAACTGCTTTCCCATTAACTGTAACAATAATCATCTTGAAATATAGTGTTTCATCTGAAGGTCTCTCTCTCCCTCAAAAAGCCTCCAAGTTGGTAAATTAAAGCTGAGAATCTCCTGGCTTGGTAGGAATGAACAGATTGGCTCAGGCTAGCCCTGAGGTCACCCTGACACATTTATGAAAAAATATTGGAAAAAGGTTGGAAGGGATGTGTCTTCACCCCCACGATTACTCCAACATTGAGAGATTCAAAGTATTTCCTGGTAGATCAAGCCAGCCCCGTGGCATTGGCTTTGAATACAACTTCCAGAAAGGACCAGTGGGCCAGAACCAAAATAACTTCATTCAGAAATAAAGATGAAGGACATCATTATGAAGTCTATTATAGCTGCATTGGTTCTGGAGCTCAGTGGACCACCTGAGGCCACCAGTGTACTAAGGAACTAGTCTGGGGATGGGAAATGCTGAAGTCCTGACACCACCACTCTTTCCTAGCTCTGCATCTGTGAAACACTGGGGATTTCTTCATGATTTGTTCAGTCGCAGCTGGGCAACTTGCTGCTTGCAACCCAAGAGAAGGACTAAAGTATTGGGTCAGAATGGTGGGATGCAGACATCCTGCTTGGTAAGGGACGAACACTCTTGACATGAAAAATTCATCTTGAAAAACCAAGGCTGTGAAGGAAGAGCATCCTCCTCCTTCATCTCTCCATCCTATGGACTACTGCCCGATTGATGTCCATCAGCCACTCCAGCTAGTAGGGCACGACGTCCATGTGCTCTGAAGTTTTCTGGGTATGCTGAGGGCCTGCCAGAAATGCCTCCATGGTGCAGCCCAACCTGGACTGTTGGGAGCATGGATCAGCTGAACTGAACCCAATCCAGAAATCATCCGTCTGTTCCCCCCCAGCTCTTACCACGTAGAGGACACTGTGAGGAATCCTCCTATCTACATGTTCCTAAGGGCTGCTTCCTTCCCAAAAGCCCAGCCTGAAAGTCAGACTGCCTGGACTGGAGCCAGACATCTGGCAAGACCAAGAGCAGAGTCTTTGCTCCAGGGTGAATTTTAACTTCTGTGGATTTTTGTTCCTTAAACATGGGGTAGGAGCTCTCGATGTAAACACCTCAGGGGAAAAAATACAAGTCAGCATTGCCTACATAGAGAAGGGAATCCCAGCCTGCAACACATGAAGAACATTAGAATTTACCAAAATGCCTGAGCAAATAGCTTGGTATTCAGAAGTGCTCTGCCTCTAGGTGGTCCCCGTTCAATCTATGCAGTTTTTTTGTTCATTTACATCAGCATTAATTTATTTCCAGGTTTCACGTCTTTCTTTCAAATGTGATGTTAATTTCTCAAACCCATCAATTGAGCTGGAGTAGAGCAACAAAAACACACAGGTAACCAGTTTCCTCGTAGGCATGGCTAGGCTTGCTCCTAGGCTCACTAGGGCTATAGTAGCACTTATTTTTCTTTTTATTGTTGTGTGTACTGCTATGCTCTGTCTTTATCAGAGCTTACTGCTTACACTATTAAAATACTTTTTGATGGCCAGTGATTTCAAGGAGCACTTAGGGAACAAGCAGTCCTTGACCTGGGCAGGGTTTTACCTCTGAGACATGTGTTATCATACTTATGCCTCAAATGCCAATCCAGTCACACCACAATGGCATTTCATTCCTGGGTATCACTTTTCTCCAATAGATTCCCAAGCCTTGTACCAATAAAAGCATAAACACAATCAGAGTGAAAATACCCTCGTGGGACATGCATGTGAATGAGGGCAGGAATCAATAAATAGAAATCATTTCTATGTCAATCACAGCCCGGGAAGAAGGGCACCAGGGATGCTCTGGCTTCCTGGTTTCCATCCCACCCTCCTGCCTTCGTGCACTCTTTGTTCCTTCCAAAGATGGTCTACACTGCTCCCTGTTTGCCAGCGCCTGGGCTCCCATGATGCGGGAGTCTGCAAGATCACAGCACTGTTCTTAGGAGGCAGTGGGTATGGCATCTGATTTTCCACAGAGAAAATTCAAAGCGGAGGGAAAGGGGGAGGGATAAAATAATCCTGTGGTTCTCATATTGTAATGGTTATTTATTTTGTTTAGAGAGAACACATCACAATGCATCTGGTTAAAAAAGAAACTTCCTTAATTATGTATAGGGTTTTGACTCCCGAAAGATATGTTATGTAAAAAAAAAAAAGAAAAAAAGAAATCCAAAATACAATCTACTGTTTATTTGGATGCTCAATACATTCAACTGAAAAAGAACAGTTCCTCTCCAAGCCATCATTACCTATGTCTATGCATTTTTATTCGAGTCTCAGCTTACTGTAGAAGCCTTCTGCTTTGATTCTCAGCCTCTGTACCTTTCCCTCTCAGACTACAGTTTTTAGGGGACTGCAGTACAGTGAAAATCAAGTGCTATACACAAACTGCCTGATTTCCCCAGGAATTTTTATGTGGGATCAATCTATAATTCCAAAGAAAGCAGAATAAATCAAATCAAATAACACTCACACAAAGCATATTGATGGGGGCATGGATCAAGCAGGACAGACATCCAGTTATATAAACAATAGCCTGGAGAACACAGCTTTGTTAAAGCAACTCAGGAGGGCTCCCAGGGGCGGATCTTAAGTCAGAGTAACCCAGGATTTCCTCTTTGAATAAAGGTACATCAGTGTAAATGAGAGCAAATCCATGTACTACAAAACCAGTACATTTTCCCCACTGGTAGCAGAAGTGACACCAAAAGCAACAAGGAGCCTTCAAGCTTCTCCTGGTTTTGGTGAATTTTTCATTAATATCAGTAAGGCCCACAGTGGGCATCGCAGCAGAAGCTGCAGGACAGGACACCGGTGGACTGGATCATTTCATCAAGAGGCATCAGCGGCCATGTATTTTCCCCTAGCCCACAAGAAGCAATGAGCACCACATGCATTGTGGGAAGCCCCTGTTCTTTCGTGGCGAGGACAGCCCAAAACACTCTGCAAACCCAACACTTCACATGATGAAAATGCAGAAGCAGAGCAGTACATCCATTAGCCAAGAAAACCTCCTGGGAACCAAAAACTTTCTGGGAGGTCAGGGGCAGTCCTGCCTTTGACCACCTGCTCCCCTGAGCACAACCTGTCTGAGCACATATTCCTCACGTGACAGCACCTTGTATTTGGCTTTTCCCTGAAGCACAGCAACATGGCATCTGTGGTGCCTTTTTAGTTTTCAAGATACAATGTTTTAGGAATATGGAATAGATCACATATAAAGAATTGGAGCCATGGATCTAACTTTATTGGCCAATGGCTTTATAATCCATTAAGTTAAATCCTCTCGGTGCAACAGCAAATTCCATTTTTCCTGGCTGCATTTGTAAAAGGATCCAGAAATATAATTCCTTCTGAGTTTTTTTTTTCATGCTAGAAATACTTAGGGAAAAAAAACAACACCAAAAAAAACAAAACAAGAACCCACCTGAAAAATCATTGGCAATTGTACTTGTCTTTTAATTGTTTCAAAATACTAGTTATTTTTGTAGTGTTTGCCTGGTCATTTGATCAAGCAATTGAAAAAGTCTGTGATTGAAGCAAAGATGATCTTTTCAGTAACAAGGAATAGTTTCTCATCCCTTAAAATGAAGGGGGAGTAAATCAAAATAAAAATGGTTTTGATTATAAAACGAAGGCTTACAGTGAGCAAGCTGTATGTGGTTTTTGGCATCACTACTTGAGTGAGTAAGAATTGGAGCCAATCCTGCAAGATGAGTAGGTCTGAAGATAATGTAGACTATAAAGAAATATTCCTGTCCCTGCTCCAGATTCCATATGTGAGTTGACTTATTTGCACCTCTGAACAGCACTGAATTTAGTGTTCTCTCTTAATTGTTTCTGAGCTGTTTTTTGGGGGTTTTATGGAATAGTTCACAGTGTCAATGTCTTCGGTTCTGGTTTAGAGCATGTAAAGGCATCTAAACAAAAGGATTTTTAGTCCAAAACATTACACGAGTTCGGTATGTGTGCAGCATTAGAGCAATACTGGATACACAGAGTGCAGAATATTACAGGTCATTGTGTAGCAAAACCTCCTCTTTCCTACCGCTATTTTTAAGTTTTAAAAGTGGTTAAAAATCTCAGAAACATTGAACTATATTTTATTTGAAAGAAATGGAAACAGGACAGGAAAACACTGTAGTCCATTAGATGGCATAAGTGTAACAATGGAAATTCAGGGAAAAAAATTAGAAAGGAATCTTTTGTCTTGTGGATTTACTGTTGCCCATAGCCTGTGGTTTCAAAAGAGAAGTGGGAGGGAGGAGGAAGAGAGAAAGAAAAAGACAACTATGATTTTCCAACATTTAAAAATGAAAATCTGAAGGAAAACTAACTGAAAATTCCAGCTACAAACAACATACATCACTGTGAATATTTGGCTGTTACTCAAGCATACATATTTTTTAAAAAATACACTGATTTGAGCCAACGCCTCTAGTCCAACTTTAGAGGTGTTTAAAGGTCAGGCCTGGATTCATATTGCAGCAAATGAACCTTATCTCCGCACTGTGCCAAATAAAAGCCACTTGAGTCCGAGCAACCCTGAACTTTAAGCTGCTTGAAACTCTTAGCCAGGCATGATTGTGGTGAAGTTTTGCCATTTCTAACCTACCCTTTCATAATTTGTAGAGCTTACAGCATTAACTCTTTTGCTTGATTGATCTTTAAATGGGTGAAGAAAGAAAAACACTAGAGTAACTATTTCATATCTGGAAGAATAGGAGATCACTAACTGATGGCCATAGGACTTGCTGTCCTGTGAATAAAATTAATTTAAAATAAACAAAAAAAGAAAATTACCCATTAGGATTATGTAAAAAAGCATTACATTTCCTTACGAATCAAGTTACCGAGATACGTTTTTGCAAAAGAAAAAAAGGTCAGTTACGACTATAAAACTTGTATATTGTTTTATACTAAGCCCTTGCAATGGCCTCTCTGAGGGACTGTTTAGTTTGTATTACACTCTAATAAACTCCAGGTGTGGAGGACAAACTGAATAATAAGAACCCGATGGACCAGACTAGTTAAAAATAATGTGGTACATTCCTAGTTCTCTGCATTTAATTTATTGTTAATCATTGTTATTACTTACATTTATTGGGTAGTTTTTCTAGATTTATTAGGCACTACATTTAACAGTGTTATCGCTTGTAACTGACTATCAGTGGAATAGAAAACATATTTTCTTAAAGAGTCTTACCCTAATTAGTAAGTTGTTTCTCTATTGAAATAAAACAGACCCTAGGAGAGTCAAGTTAAGACTGACTTCTTTTTTTTTTTTTTTTAAAGTCAGAATAAAAGTTCAGCTAGGAAACATATTTTTTTCAAGACCACCTGTCGGAGCAGACAAGCGGGAGTATCCACGTACCCTACCCAAGAGGTCTCTTAGGTGAAATACTTGGCTGAAAACCATCAAGTCAAAAACCTGACGATTTTTAACTTGAAGGCTGAGATAATCGATGGGACACTTTCCTGACCAGTGTGACAGGTAGGGGAGAGACATTAAAAAGAGAAGCCAGTTTAGGCTGCTTGCTCAGTGACCCCATACTATACAGACAAGCCTGTGGGGCACATCCCACAGCTAGTGGGGGACCCAGCGGAGATGATGCTTCAGGAAGGGAAGATGATCCAAAAGACAGGTGATGGTGGTGCTCCCAGATTGTATTGTAGAGCAATCATGCTGGCAGCTCCACCCAAACCATGGGCAGATGTGCTAGCAATCTGCCAGCCAGCTATTTATATCACCTCATCAAAATAAAAAAGTGTGATCAACATACGTAACACTGTGGTTATTTGCCTGGATAGACAAACCAAAATTGCTTCTTTGGTGGCAAGGTCATTAGCCACCACTGATGGAAAAAGCAGCAACCCCTCCCAAATGCCCAGGGCTCCTCTTAAAACTAGGGAATGCAGTCTGAGCTCACCTGTGCTCTATTCAGGAGGTCACATTCAATTAAGAGCAACCTGATATTTTTAAGCACCTTCTGTTTGAAGATCTCAAAGGATTTTTCACAGAGCACAGGTCAGTTAAGAAGTTCAGCATAAGAGATATGTTGGCATAATCAGTGTTGGAGATAATGACAGAGTCTGGAGGAAAACTCAGGAGGAGTTCCCAGGCTCTGCATTCAGCCACTGTAGCAAGAGGTAAAGGGCTTGGTTTTAGAACTTTGCACCTCTGTAGGCACCATTACATTGTAGCAGTGACTTGGACACTCATCCACACCATGAGTTCCCTCTTTGAATAGGCTAGGGGTGCAGGATGCACTACCAGGTGACATCATGGCTTCACTTCCCATCCATCAGGACAATCAGTTGGCACAAAACACCAAAGTCCTCAGAAACCAGGGTGGGAGTGAGGACAGAGATGTAGGCTGGGTTTCTTTGGGCATCCATGCAGCTGCTCTTGTAAGGCGTGAGCTCAGCTCTGGGTCTCTGGTGACTGCAGTGTCAAAGACTGAAACCTCCCCTGGCAGCTTCTCTTCCTGTGGAACCAAATATAAATCAGTGCTGGAGGAAATGCTGCTCGCAGAGAGACAGAGGCAGGAAGCAAGAGCCAACAGATGATTTGCTGCTTTGCTCATCCTAAATCCCTAGTATTTAACTCACAGGAAAGCGGCAGGAAATCTTACTATTTTGAAGGGGGAGGGGGTGAACAATAGTAGGTTAGATGAATCCTGATGACAGCTCGTTATACTGCCAAAATAGGGAAAGTAGGGATCAGCAGAGTGGTTCCTTCACTAAGAGTACTTAAGTCATTGGCTGCTAGAGACACCAGATCTAAGAGAAGACATTCTCAGGTCAGCAGGGAGCAGGTGGTCTCTTCTAATTTACAGAAGCCAGGACATATGGCCATAGGTGGAAGGGGGCTGCTTTTCAGACCCTTGGCTGTCTCTGCCAGAGTTCTGGTGCTGCAAGTCCTGAAATACCACCTCCTACAACTGGAATTTCTGCTACCAGTTGGAAATTCCTCATGAGCAGCGCATGGGTTGTCTAAATGCTTCAGCTTCCCATAGCTCATCAGCAGTGTGGGTAATACACGCACACGCGTAATGCAAAAGCCAGATGAGCTCAGAGTCTTTTTACCCTGGTATTCCCCTTCTCCCCAGCCCCATGGAGTCCCCTCACCATGGTCTTGCTGTTGCTCTGATATTGTCCTATTCTGATTTGCATTAGTTGCATTTTCCATCTGCCACTGGCCTTAGATTTTCCCCCTTCCCTTATGCCCTCAGCTTGGTGGTTGTGTAGAGGCATATTAGCAGAGGTTACAAATTTCTCAGAGGATTATTTTAGAGGGGTGCACATTATTGGATGTGTTACATGTGTGAAAATGTGTGCAGCTTTTCCAGTGATGGTATCTTAGTGCTCCATCATGCTCCATCATTATCACGTGTGTGTTCTAGCATGTAGCTCACATGCCAACCTCTCCCTGGTTATAAACCACTCTATAAAACCCTCACCAGGAACACCGCTTTGTGTGCTGCCACTCTTCAAAGCACACCTCTGGTGTCTCATTGTGTGTTTTGGTCTGAGAGATCCACATGCTAGAAACAGGTTCCTGAATGTCCCCTTCAGGCTGTGGGTACACTTGCAGCAGGAAAGGAAGCCAAGGAATTGCATTGCTTTGCATGTGCCAGTAAAATGATATCTCAGGCAGCGTCAGGCAGAGTGCAGGGTAGTTCATAAATAATAATAATATTTTACACTTGTATAAGTTTTACACTTGTATAGTTTTACATCTTCAAGTTTTACGGCCACCAGGCAGACTTTTCTCTGGAAAAGCCCTCTATTCCTCCTTCCCGTCACTTCCTCCTATTTTGCAACACGTTGTTAGTTTAGGGCAAAATGTCTGTATTTTAATCCAGCCAAAGCAGCAACCCTTTCCAATCTCCTCATGGTGTGGGGTGTGATGTACTAGAGGGGGTGAGAAGGAAGAAATGGGACACCAACAGTGGTAGATCTTCCAAAAAGTCAGGGCAAACAGGGAGGAGGGCGGAAAAGTGCATTTTCCTGTAGAACAGGAGCTGATCAGGGGGCAGAGAGACAGAGAAGTTGGTTTCCTTCATGTGGGCTTCCAGCTCCAGGGAAAAGCTGCCCTGGCAGAAGGGGCTGCAAAGGAGGAGAGCTTCTTGGAGGTTGCCCGTGATCAGGCAGTGAATGTGGCACACACATGCAGACATGCTTCTTTCAACAATGAGGTGGGATTCAGTGGTGTCATTGAGGGTTGTCTTCCCAATGTTTTGTGTGAAAATTACTGCCAGATATTGGAGGGCAGCCTCCAAAATGTATCAAAATGCACTACCCAAAGCAGAAGGCGAAAACAGCAGTTCTAACCAGTTAACAAGCAGTCTTCTGCCTCTCCAGTGGTCTGCAAAATTGGCCTTTATAAAGTCCTGACTGGATCTCCAGAGCTGAGTACCTGGGGAGGCAGAAACAGGACAAATCCTGAGGTCTCTTTGCTTCTTATTCACTTGCACATAGGAAGATAGACATGAGAATACAGCCTAGTGTGAATAACTTTATCCATTCCTGATACTTCCCATCATCTACAAAAGCGGTTTCTTTTGCTGGTTGTTGTTTTGTACAATTTTCCAAACAATACCCTTTAGCAATGCGACCTCCTTTTTTTAATGCATTTCCAGAGGGACTTGAGTCCAGATCACACACACACAAGGCAGGTTTCCAGCATTCTTATTACTCCGCTGGAAGAAATAACTAGAGCCAGCATCTCTGAACCATTTCCCAAACTGTTCTGTTCTTCTGACTTCAGTGTCAGCAACGCACTGTTTCTAATCCATTACAGGAATTTATCACAGTACGTGTCAATTTGTCTCTCTTCTTTCCTCTTCTCACTTTAAAATGACACCAGGAAAGAAACTTTACAGCAGGGCTGCTTCGATCCAAGTTTCAGCGACAGAACACTTTACTTAACTGGATCCTAACCGTGCACATTAAGTTTTAAGGGCATATACTAAACAGATCAGCTTTACTGTAGTCTAGAATTTCCTTTCTTTCCTTTTTGGTGGTGATCTTTATTGCAAACAGTTTGTAATACTAGCAAACAAGCATCCAGGTTTGCTTTCCTTTCTTTTTCTTTTTTTTTTTTTTAAGCAACTTGTCCTAAGTAGATATTTTAAAGCATTGTAATAGAGAACATCCATGCAGTAACACAATGGGGTGATCCTGTTTGGCAATGGTCCTAATCTGATAGAGGAGAGACAAGTCTGTTACTTAAAGAAATCTACAACATATAGCTGTATGCTTGGTGGATCAAATCCTTCTCTGATAAGTTACTACTCTCTTTACTTGCTGGAGTAAAGACTGGAAAAAGATCTCTGTGCTGAGTATATTTTCTCTGCCTGCATAGTCAGTAGTTAAAAATCACAGTAATGAAAGAAAACACTGGGGAAAACTGCGTCATTGCAAGTTTCTAAAGGGCCCGATCCTACATCACTTATTTTTATGAGTCATTGTGTGAACTGAAGCTGAAAGGATAAATCAAGTGTGTGAGGATTAGTGTACGAGTAAAGATTTCAGGATCAGGACCCTAACTCTCTGCCTCATAAATTTCCTACTGGAGACGATTCAATGTTATTCATTCAGCTTTTAAAGAGGGAGTGGGAAGGCAGTTGTGTCCTTTTTCTTTTTAATTAGATTTCATTTATTTAGATTGTTATGGAGATGGTCAACCACAATAGGGGACCAAAAGCGCAGCGTAGGACAATTCCTAGAAGCCTGTTACAATCAACATGGGATCATGTTAAGTGCTGGACTCTTCATTCTCATGACATGATCTTTGATTTCCTCAGAGACAAAATAAAAATGGACATGACTGAAGTTTATGAGGGAAGACATCTCAGTTCAAATGGGAACATTAAGACATTCCCAAACCAACAGCCAAAAAAGGACCAAAGAATGAAGGATAGAAAGAGATTCAGATTCAAATGCATTCCCCAGAGTAATTACTGGAGAAACTGAGTGGTGGTGGGGCAGAATGGGGGTGGCCATTGAATGGGATGAAAACCACAAGCATTACAAAAAGAAAAGGAAAAAAGGGGGGCTGTGGGTAAACAGGATGGAGGAAGAGAGCATGAGTGGCAGATGTCACTGATTTCATTCCATCGCCTTAACTTGCTGTTTGAAAAAACTCCTCATGTGTGACCTGAAAAGAGAAAGAAACAAAATGAAAACAGGCATCAACAAAGCACTTGCTGTACGATTTCAAAAAAATGTAAATTAATGACTGGCAGTAAGAATCTCCAAAGGAAACAACATCTCAGTTTAAGCATTGCCATCAACAAAAGCTCAACAGCATATGGTAATGTTAACTTTAATATGAAAAGATAATAACAATCTTTAAAAAGTGACTTGAGAAAAAAACCTTGCTAGGTGCTCATCCTTTTCAACTTGCCTAAAAAGAGAAGATGTTGGAAGGTTTTAGTGTTTTTCTGTTGTGTTTTTTTTCTCTTCCCCTAAACTGTTCACATTGTGTAGTTAAATGAGGTTGAGATTGGTACAAATTTTAAATAAAAGTGCTGAGGATCTCCAGCTAACAAGGCAGAAAACCAGATTTGTAACGGATAATTACATCTAAACTTATTTAAATGTAGGCCTATTGATTCAAGTAAATTCTTTAGAGCAGATTCAAGGTAACATTTCCTCCCCTACCCCTCTTCTAAAAGTGATGCTGTATGGCTGAAAAATGAGCATTCTCTCACGGCCCACATGGGCCTTATCCTGTGCATTTCCAGCTGTTGCTTGCACTCTTGCTCAGCATCTTTCCTCAAGGCCTTACCCTTTCTTCAGAGCGAGCTATCTGACTACTCTTTAGTGGTTACATCTGTGGCAAGTTAAGTACACATGCGTGTTGCATGCTAAAATATTCTTTGCTCACGCCATTACTGTGTGGGTTTATGCAAATTTCTGCCTTTCCGGGCACAACCATTGCCTTTTGTCTTTGAAAATCGTTTCCCTATCCCATGCTATAATCAAACAGAAGAAAATTACTTTATCCAGGTCACCCTATGAAGGCCTGAGGATGCTATTTAGTCACATGAAAGGCCTAACTTCAGTTTGGACCTCTTGCGTGAAAATCAGCTATTGATATGATTATGGCACCCAGACGCAAATGCAGTTTCTTAACATGCCTACAATGGGCCAAATAACTAATTTTAGAAAGGTGGATATTTAAACCAACAGCACCTCCACACAAATACGCATTACACTGCTGTTTTAACCAATGATCCCACAGTGAGGGCTTGGAGATATCGTTTTGCAATAAAGAGGTATTTCGCGGTCAATTGGCTTTATCCAAAAATAATAGGAAAAGAAGCTTGCAGGGGGAAAACCAACCTAGTTTGGCACAAAATGCTAGCACTACTGGATCTGAGTAGAGAAGAGTTTAAAAGACTCTTGTGCGCTTAGCCGTACGCTGAAAGAATGACACACAAACAACAGCCACCACATGAATGCGTCCATTATATCCTTTATTGAAGATCACAACAATAGTAGCACTTCATTGAAGAAAAGATGATTCCTCTATTATAGACAGGCCCCTCAGATCGCCTAGCTCAGCGTACAACTGCAAGATGTACAGTTCTCTCTGCATTTTCATGTCATTGCCAAAACACACAAAGTAGATTCTCAAATGCCTGGGGCTAAATTACAGCCCCTACGAACCATGCTGGAAGTTTGAGAGCCCAGAAAAAGTTCTGAAGGTTTTCTCTCTCTCTTCATGAGAGAAGCCAAAGCTCGTGGGTACAGTGTTTGTCATGTGAAACAAGGCTATTTTATATCATTTGGGGTTGTTTTATTAATGGTGCTGAAAAATTGTTCATTTCATTTCACTTTTTGTCTCCTTTTGAACGTAGCAGGATGAAGGTAGAGTGTTTTTAACACATCCAAGATAAGAAAAGAATAGATCCTTTTGTCTCTAGAGCTGTATGCCATCACTATTAAAAATCTTTCATCTCGTCTCAGACAACAAGCAGAGAGCACGACAAAAAATAGGAGAGTCAACAGTAAAAAGTGCATGGCAGGGGGTGAAGGCTGACAGGTAGATAGAGCCACCTCTTCCCCTCGAGTTTCATCCTAGAAGACCTAGTCGGGGCAAAATTCATTCCTTTCGGGTGATTCTTCTCATGTTTTGTATGGGACAGATGTTGTTCATTCACTTGCAAAAGAGTCACCCCGTGAGTGGGCAAGGAGAGCTGTCCTGCAGGATGAGGAGTTAAGTCAGCCAGTGGAGGGATCTTGTATCGCTGTAGCATCATTAGTGTCCTACACAATTGGAGCTTCTGGGGCTCAGGGCGACATTGTAAGCACCATCAAGGATGAGGGAGAGCTAAGCAGGGGTATCAGGATCCGGGAAGGGACATTGCAACAGGTGCTACAGTTGGTGATTGCAGAGGAATGCTCAGGGGCTGCCATGCCAGCAAAATGTTCTGGCCTTACGCTTGTCACTGAATATTCACCCAAGCTGGTTTCTGTCCCCTGACACCTGCCGTGTGCCATCAATCTCTATTTGTGGGTAAGCAGGAGATGGCAACAAGTGTCAGGCTGAGTACAACTGACTTTTCAGCATCCCCACCGCTTCTACTTATGTCGGAGTAAGTCCAAAAGGGAGTGCTCTGCACAACAGGATTAGAAGAGTTCCTTTCCAAGCCAAGCAGAAGTATTCATGACTCAAGGCTAAGTCCAGCAGATCATCCTAAAACATCTTAAAAATGAATGTTTAACACATTTCCCTTTGACATTTCTGAAATAAATATTTGGATTTTTCATTCTGAAAGAACATTTAATTTGGAAATTGAATTAGATTTCCCTCTTGAAGTGATAAAAAGCAATAATAACAGCTGAAACAGAATGAAATTATTTTTTTCCCATCCTAAAATGAATTCTTCTTAAGGTTTGATTTTTCTAATTCTTTTTGGGGCTACCGGAAGGATAAATATTCCTTTCAGTTTAGCCTGAAACAATGTTGTTCAAATCAGCCAATGATTCGAAAAAAGAGGACGAAATGCACCCCGAGCCTGTATGCAGAGCTCTGCTTAGAAGCCCTTTTCAGTGTGTCACCTGGTGTTGTCAGTCCTATTTCTCTTCAAAGATTTGTCACTCATTCAGTGATTAGAAGTCCAGTGGCATCGCCTGCAGGTTTCAGGGATGTTTGTTTGCCAAGGTGGACCGCACTGGTATTGTACACAAACCGAGAAATACCTACAGGATATAATACAGATATTCTGCCAGGAATTATAAAGATCAATTTATAGACCTCCTGCCCACAACAGTAAAAAATAAAACAACGAAGTATCATTTTTGGCAAAAGAAGGCAGAGCTGCAGAGGTAAATGTTAGTAGAAAACCTTGTAAAATCTTGGAGGTCCTTTCAGCAACTGTGATTTATCTTTTGACCTTTTCTGTTTGTTTATCATCACATTTTACCAAAAAAATAGTAACTGCTGTTTCTATTTTTTATTTTTTTTTTTTTAAAAATAACCTTGTTCCTCTCAGATTTCCCTGAGATGGTGGCACTAAACTCAACACAGCTATTGAAAAATACACTGTGGCCTTGAAAATATGTCTGATCAAGAGCAACAAGGTTTCTGCTTCTTTCCTACAGATGCCTCGATCAAAAACTGATATCAGCTCTATGTTTGCTTGCTTTCTAAATCGGGAGTGACATGCAAAAAATCTGCTTAGAAAATTGCTGGCCTTTTAAGAAGACAGTGTGCTATTCAGTTCAATGGGGTGAGGCTAGTTTTAAAGGTTGATCAACAGAACTGGTACAAAACAGATTTTTCAGCTCATTGAACATTTTGAACTTCTGTTCTGTTTCTTCCTGTGGGGTATCAAGAAAAATTATACTTTTAATGACCAATTAGTCAAAAAGTATTATTCTCAAACTATTTAAAACTGCTTGAATTGGACAAAATGTACATTTTTGATCAGATGATTTGAGTTTGTAATTAAAAATAAGAATAATTTTTAGATTTAAACCAAACATCAACAAGAAGCCAGCAGAACCTTGTAAGATGTTGACACTGTTCAAAATACATTTTTCATTTAATTTTTTTGCCGTGAAGAATTTAGACCAAAAGCTGAACAGACTTTCAAGGAGGAATGTGAACACTAAGAAACGGTTAGTCCTAAAAGTTACATTTTTCTCAGCAGTATCAGTTGCTATTCTAGACAGTATTTAGTCATCAAATCAGTTTAAGGAAAGTATTCGTGATGCTGCCAAATAACTAACGCAGATTCAATGTGTGTATCTTCTGTGGCAAGTTAATAGGCGTGTTTATTGTTCAGTTTTTAAACCAACTGTTAGGCCTGGCATTTTTAAAACCTGGTGTTTATATCCAAGCTACTTTAAAATTATATGAAGTCAAAGTCAAATCACCAAGCCCCAAATGACTTAACTGATTTGATTCCAAATTCAAACTGTTTTCTGAGACAGAAATATGGTAAAGTACTAGTGAAGAGCTTTCTGAAGACAAAGGATTTTTGACATCTTGCAGTTGAAATCACTGAACAGTGACTTTTGGATTACCAGCTCCAAGCCCAAACCTTACCCTAATTCAAACTCAAAAATTAATCTTAAAATCGGCTGAATCCTCAACATTGAGACAAATGTGGAGAACGTTCTCTTGACTTCAGCCCTACTTACACATTGGCCGGCCATAAACTGCTGTTTGATGACCACTTCTATAAAATGCCAAGGCCGGGTACAGAGTCTGAGCAGCTGGCAGTGCCAGCTGGGGTCTGCCTGAGAATGTGGACCTTGGAAAACCTTAGTTTTGATGTATTTCTTACTCTTGCATCAGAGACCAAGAGAAGAAGTTCTCCATGTGCTGGGAGGCAGCATGATGTGTGGGAGCTTCCTTAATATACCTGGTATATCCTATATAAGAACAGAGGATATAAGAGGGCATATACCCAGCTAAAGCAACTTTTTCTTAGTTTAAAAAAGTTACTTCTAACTTCCTTTACAGATTTGACCACTTCACTACTAAGTCGCAAGAGTGAGTCCTGCTCAGCTGGTCACTGGAGAGGAAACGTGGTCCTGAAGTCAAAACTCCAGACTGTGGCTGCAAGGACCTGTGCCCTGCTGCTGTCCTTGTCACTGAGTCCATGAGTGACTTTGGGCACCTCCCTTAATCGCTTCCGCAAGATGGGATACCAGTAATAAATCTTATCTCCTCTTTTGCTTTATTCCAGTCCCATCAGAATGCAGGCACGACCACAGCATTGCACAACTGTTGACAGGAAAAGGAGGCAGTAAGGAGGCTGTCCAGGGAAAGGGATAGCTACCTGAGGATGCAGAGCTGATAGGGGACTGCCTGCTGAGCTCTGTGAAATGGCTCTCCAAAATGTCCTCTTCAAAAACTTCTGGAAAAAGAACATAAGAACATGCCAGATCATTTTCACTTAGCAGAGACAAAAAAAAAAAAAAAAAAAAAGCCAAAACATTTTTAATAAAAAAAAAAAAAAAAAAAAAAAAAAAAAAAAGAGAAAGGAAAAGAAAAGGCTTTATGACTCAGTGCTGCATCTAGGAAAAAAGTGTTAACCCCCTTACCTCCCCCGCCTCCCCTGCAGCGCACGGGTTCTGAGTCACAGTGACCCTCCCAATTACTGCAGGACTATCCCCTTTAGGAAGCATCGGTCAGAGGTTTGGCACTGGTTAGTCCCCCTCTTACATTACCTGATACTTTATTGGATGAAACTCGATTATTTTTTTCTGCCTCTTCCTCCAAGCTGGCTACTGTTGGTGCAATAGCTTCTGCAGCTCCTGCCATCTGGAACTGACTTCCTACCCTGCTGATTTTGGCCTCTGTTTCATTTCAATTCTGAGATGAAACAATATTCTTCTCCCTTGTCTATGACTCTACATTTCTCTCTGGCCTTGCTATTATGTATTATTTATCCTAGTAACTACTTGACAGTGGTCACTTGTTAGTATAGGCTAAAAAAATAAGACAGCAAAACATCTTCAGTCACAAGCTGGGTTTTTGGTTTTTCTTAGGGTTGTTTTATTAATATGGTGGCTTTCCCTAAGCAATCTCCTTTTTCTGGCTGAAAATATTACGGCATGATCTCTCCTGAAATATGATTAACATTAGTTTGAATTCTTGAGAAAGCTTAATCAAAGTCGCTTTCAACCATTTTTAATTATGTATGCATGGAAAAATATACACGTTTCTGCTGTGGAAAAAATATTGTCACACATCCTCATCCCACTATATGCTCACAAACACATCAGATGGCTCAGATGTTGGTAAAGCTGGAAAACGAGATATCAAATTAGCAGAGAGGAACTTTTATGGACTAATTGGACATATAGATCAGGAAGGGAAATAACACTGTGCCTCTCATAAAAGAGGGAGAATTATTTTGTTTTCTTAGTTTTTTCTCATATCACAAACCTGAGAAATGAAACATGCCCAACATGCAAGCGAAGCTAAGTTTGCACTAATGAGAAAGCAAAACCCCAAGTATTTTGGAAAGGGTTTAAATCCACATTCTTCCAGACACAAAGAAGGCTTCAGCACTAGGGTCAGGGAGATATTTCACGAAAGAGCTACTGCAAAACCTTTAAAAACGTCCTCGGAATTATGGGGTAACAGCCTCTGCTTGAGACACTCTTTTATCCTACCATTTTATTTGTTCTTGCCATCTCTCTCCAGCCACTGAACAAAGATTGGCCTTTGTTCCATCACAATTCTTGGATTTGAAGGAGTAAGCAATTAGTCTTTTTGAAGCCCATCAACAGCATTCTCCATTACACATCAACCTGGCAATGTTCAGATTGTTCTCCCCATTTAATAAGAATGTCAGGAAAACACATTTAAAACTGAGTCATCAGTGGCACTCATTGCCACATGGTATCATCAAGGCCAAATATTTAATAGGATTCAAAAAATCCAAATTTGTACTTACTTGTTTGTAAAGACACCAGCCAGCGAAACTGGGAAAAGGCAGAAGGCACAAAGGTCTCGGTGACTGTAGAGCATTAACAGCTGTTGAATCAGGAGGTAGGAGCCTTAATTGTGGATGAAAACCCCTTTGTAAAAGAAGCTTTGTGAACATGGAAAGAGGCAACGGAAGTGACCTGAGATGTCAAGATGATGAGTGATAATGCACGGGAACTGGCCTTCTCTGGCTGGTGGTTACCAGCAGGGGCTGAGCAAGAGCAAGAAATCTTTGGGAAGGGATTCTAGAGGAAAGGAGGACCTGTCTGGAGAGGGCATGAGTGGCTCCAGAAATGCGGGAAGGATGGCAGCAGTAGAAGTAAGCATGGCGGGTCACTGGCAGAGCAGAGGGCCTGAGAGGTGGCACAAAAAGCAGCACAAAGAGGTGAGTATGAGGCGGCTGAGCTGTGAAGAGCCTTGTGTTTGAAGATAAGAACCCTGAAGGAGAGATCTGGTACTTCAGCTCTCCTCTTGGCCTGGAAAGCATAAGACCTTATTGAGTAATTGAGCTGAGAACCGCAGGGTATCACAGGAATGAACCACTGGACCCTGATGGCTTTGCTTGATTTTTCGTCTTCCGTTTGCTGCTCCTCTGCGTTCCTCTCTTGTTTGACTGTGGTGGATTTGTGGGGTTTGTTTTTCTTTACTTCATTCCACCTTTTCTCTTCCTTTTATGTCCTAAATTGTTATTCAGCTGTTTTGATTTAAATTATGTTTATGTACAGTTACTCACAGCTCTGACTGTTGCCTCCTCCCTCCTGTGACTGTCTCTGATGCTTGCACATTCGCTTTGGCTCCTTTACAGCAGATGCCTGGAGCAGTAAATGAAAGCAGCTCTTTTATCAGTGAGCCCTTTCACCTCCAATTTTTTTATTTCTTATTAAGGCTCCAACCAGTCCTAGCTTTCTCTTCAAACATAGTATGTGCAACTCAAAACAACAACAACACCCACTGCCGCCACCAGAAATCCAGCTAAACTGCAAAATTATCGACTCTTCTAAACCGTCCCTCATCCTTCTCCCTCATTTTTTCAGCAGTGCAGCAGTGTTACTTGTAAAGGGTGTTACATGGACCCCACTGTGGCCCTCTGAATACCACATGTGGCCAATCTAATTTAGCCTATGGCTAAACAAATCCCCAATCACGAAATAAACCTGCTTATGTTATTAACAAATGCTGTGAGAAAATGTTTAACATGGCTTTGTGAAATAGAAGTTGAAAAAAAAAAAGGCTCATCATTTCTTCCAGGGCACAGAAATGTCATTGTGGTCAGCAATTCACCGAAATGTGAATATTCATATATGTATATAGCCCAGTGTTTGAAAAATTGAGCGGGGGGTATTTTCTTTTACAGGAGACTGCAAACATCAACACTGAAAATCGACAGACTCCTTGAAAATTTTCCAAGAAAAGCAGACAGAAGCAGTTCAGTTTTGAAATTAAACCCTCTGTGCTTCCCAAGGGGTTTGTGTGTTTTTCATAAAATGAGATGTTTTTCATAATTTTGAAAAGCGATGCATCCCCTATAAATCCCATCTGCAAGACTGCCCTTCTACAGAGGAACTCCATATACCAGTGTTTGAAAGGAATATTAAAAATGCCATCAGTGTTAAACATATTGCTAATTCACTGAAATATATCTTTTATTATGCCACATTACCAAAAACCAAACAAAATAAAGAAGAAACAAGAAAACCCACACTAGCAGTAAAATTTCCAGCAAAAAGCATGTGTAAAAGAAAAATATTACCAGCTTTGCAGCAAAGTCTACTCAGAAACCAATGAAGTATTTGATTCAGGAGCTGAACTTACAAGTGCTTACTCATGTGAGCTGCTTTTTTATGCTTTCAAACCACTGAAGGGAAAAATCCCTTGTAAGCCTATAACAAACCTCACTGAAGTTCTCTGTCCTTCAAAGACTTTTGTTTCACCTTGCATGGAGATAGTTTTATCCTGCATTTGGACTGAGCTCTAGCAGGTGTAGAGGTACAAGAACTGGATGCAGAGGCTCGAATTTGCAATAGCAAGAAAGAAGAGCATGGCAGCATGGAATGCTTGGAATGCTATCAAGCCGTAAGTAATAAAGAAAAAGACATTTTCAAGGAAGCATAATAATAGAGTAAATACAGCCAGTTAGCATGGATGAATTTCAAAGAGGGAAGAAAGGAAACATCATGTAAAGAACTGCATAACAATGGATCTGAGAGATATCCAAGTAAGAAGAAAATAGCAGTACTGTCCCAAACATGAGAAGGCTTCTGCCTGTCATTATGGAAGATTATGCTATTATTCAATTACATAGTAGATACTTATATAATTCGTCCAATTGTAAACAGATTCTTTAAAAATCCATTTTATCCCACAAACGAGAACATAAATTTTAGCAAAGAACCACTTAAACCTTTCTCCCTTGTCTCTCTGCCTGTAGAGCTTATGTTTTTCATTCACCTGACTAGATGGTTTTCTGCATTCTTTCTGATCAGCACCAGAGAAGGGACTTAAAGTGTCCTTTTCCTTTTTTTCCTTCTTCTCAGTCTCAGGACCAAGAATGAAAACTTCCCTCATGAGAAGACTCCCATCTATCCAGGAAGCCAGAAGCAGTGCATCCTCCACAGCTTCCCATCACAAGCACTAAGTTCTCACTGAATGTCAGCTGTTTATGCAGCTACGTCTCAAGTATTGCACTCCACAAAACAAGATACAGGTGACTTACAATCCTTTCCAGCTGACCTGTCCAACTGCAGGGAACCAGGTCAAGAGCACTGGCAATTTCTGCTGGTGGTTTGGACACAAGGCTGGGATGGATGTAGCTGGGTTCATTTCTTCCTTCCACAGCCTTCCTGAGTGACTATTGTTAGTTTCTTGCAGATTTAATTTAGCCATTTGTGGCTTAGCCCATGTTTTGTCTTGTCTTCTTAATTCAGAGCTGCTGGGAGACTCTGAGAAACATTGCCCTTTCCATTGCATGGTCGTACTCAGCCTGGGGTCCAGCTATGCACGGGATACTGCTTCTCTGATGCTCCAGCCTGTGATCTGGGGAGGGCACAATGCAATGGAATGGGCACTGCTGCACAGAGGAATTACAGATAAATTACTCCTACAGAAAGGAGGAGACAGAGGTAAGTGAGTCATGGGCAATTCTCTAGTCCGCTCCAGCTGTAATGTGGGTATGCTCTAAAAGCAGGCTGTGAACCTACATCTGTATATAGAATACCTGCTATTGCAACCTACACAGAGCTATCACTGGAATTTCTGAGAAAGATAAAGGTAGTTTCCAAGTTTCCCACCACCTTATGTCCTGAGCCCTGCTATCTGCCCCATGCCTTGACATGGACACTGTTTGCAAAACTATGGATTCATTTTTATCCTTCCAAGGAAGGGTTTGCAGGTAAAATTGGTCCTTGTGCATTCCTGCTACACAGGATCTGTTTTGTTTCTCATCCTTTGTGCACAAAGTATACCCTGTATTGATGTGGGACCATGCTTTGTGCCTAAGGAGGAAATGCCAAATCAGATTGATTGATTTGCCTTACGATAATTTAAGAATTAAAACGGCCTGAACCACAGGAGGGATTCAAAGTTAGATTTGCTTCAGGAGGGAAGGTGGCTTTTGAAGTATAGAGAAACTGTAGGTCTTAGTAGAAGGTGCGCTGAAGAGGAAAATACCTAATAAGCTCTCATCTAAAAGCAGAGAAAAAGCAAAGAAATAGAGAGGGCAAGAAAAGAGGTTGCAGTGAGCATATTCATTTGCAGACTCGTAATAATGCATTGGTGTTTTAAGAGTTAAAACAGAAATGCAGACAGTTGACTTTGGAGCCCATTCTGTCATAGCAAAATTCACCTTAGGTGGTGGGGCTTCAAATGCAACAACTCCAGTGAAGAGAACCCAAAGACTAATATGAAAATAATTTTAAGAATTGGTAATTTTAAAAGCCTGGAGATTGCTGCCTTTAATACTCTTCCTCAGGCCCAGTTGCAGGGAGTGGTAGAGGTTGGGAGCAATTAAAAGAAAGGAAATATGTTTGGAGTGCTCACTCATGTGACCAGCCAAAAAAAAAAAAAAGAAAAAGCAAAAACAGTTGCCAAGTGGAAGTTGATGTTCGACTACATGTCAAGCAAAGTGGTACTGAGGAGCAGGGGGATGCATCAAAGTGGCTGCTCAAGGTCCTTCCTGTACACTTTGCACATGCCCAAGCATGCACACACGAGTAAGACAGGAACCACTGGAGGACAGACTGAAAGACCTCTGAAGATGGGAAGGAATCAAGAGAAAAGTATTTGACCCAGCCAAGCTGGCTCAACCTTATTAACAAGGGGTAGCTGAAGGCTAGAGGAGGGGGGGGAAATGCCATTATCAAGATACAGATTTGTCGTAAAGACTGCATTATTAATTTCAAATATTTTAAACATCAAAGACACCAAACTTATACATAGGTGGCAATGGCCCATTCACACAAATTAATTTGGGTGAAACACGGTATGTATTAGCAGCTGAGTGAACTGGGGCTGTTTAGTCTGAAGAAAAGGCGGATGAGGGGAGACCTTATTGCTCTCTACAACTACCTAAAAGGACGTTGTAGAGCGAGGTAGACACTGGCCTCTTCTCGCCGGTAACTAGTGATGGAATGAGAGGGAATGGCCTCAAACTGCACCAGCGGAGGTTTAGATTAGACATTAGGAAAAAAAATTAATGGAAAGGGTTGTCAGGCATTGGAACAGGCTGCCTGGGGAGGTGGTTGAATCACCATCCCTGGATGTGTTTAAAAGCCGTATAGATGTGGTCCTTGGGGACATGGTGTAGTGATGGACTTGGTAGAGTAGGGTAAATGGTTGGACTTGATGACTTTGAAGGTCCTTTCCAACCTAGATGATTCTGTGATTCTGGGTAATCCTGTTGCAGAAGCCATAGGACAAAATAAACTGTATTTATTGCAGCTTTGTTATTTTATGGCACACATGGTTCATTCAAAGTGTTAAATATCAGCTTGATGTTCTACCTAGCAAAACACAAAAAGCCCAGGTTTTTTCTTCTATACTGAGAAACAGGCAGCTTCCCAAGGTCATACAGGACTTCTGTGGCACAGAGAAGAATTCCCTTCACCTCTCTTGAATCACATGCCAGTGCTGCAATTCCCCACCTATTCTTCTTATCTGTGATCAATGTTTTCCCTTATAAGCTATGGAAAGACAGGGCCAAAATGCAATAGCTATCTCCTCTACAGACGAGTTGTTCCTTTTGGTTTCACTGCTGTGAGATAATAATAAAGAAAAAGCATATAGGATTTTGAGGAAAGATCGATTAAATACGGAAGAAAAGATCAGATGCATTCATCAACTGTTTTTTAAGAAATGACTGGCAAGCAACATAGGATAAAGACGATGCTTTTGAAAAGGATTCCTCTCACTCCAGTAAGTGTTCCTAAATGGTAATGGTCTCTAACTATATGTCAACTCTTTCCAACTTCACTCATCAAACAGAACCTCTAGAGAGACCATGTTGATCCCCATGGCTATAAAATTCCCTCAGTACTGTAATGATCTGAAGGTACAAAAATTCCATGGAAATAAATCCCAATTAAATATCCATTAACAACGATGGAAAGATCACTGGGGCTATTATAGGCAGCCCTAAGACACAGTAATCACACACAGAAAATTGTCCAGATTCTTATTTATCTGTTTTAATCATTGTAGTGCAAAGAAAAACTTTCCTGACATTTCAATAACTAGTGCTAATTTATTGCAACTTAATTCAGTAACAATTTTATAAAACTTAAGTACTTATTATTTGTATTGTGGCAACAACTAGCAGTCTCATTCCAGATCATTCCCTTTTCCTCGGTATTGCAAGAGACACTTCTACTTGTCTTCCTGCAGAGCAAGAAACAACAGAAGGTGTAAGACCTCAATTTTACCCAAGCAACAAAAAGGATTGAAGTAACTTGTCTCATTTTACTGTGACAAAGTCTGGAGCTGAGCTCACTTTTACAGAGTTTTAGCCATAGGAGACTCCCCATTAATAGTAGGACCTTTTTTAACTCATTGCTGGTAATAAGACTTGGTTCACAAGTGTATAATGCTGGCTGGCTTCTGTCATGTTCCAGAGATTTAACACAGAATTGAGTCAGCAAATTACTGTTGAAACGTCTACTCCCATGTTGCCATGCAAATATAACTTTGTTCTTTGAGCACTCAGACACATCTGATGCCAAATCCACTACAAATATGACAAAGAGGTGGTCCTCAACGTTGCCGGCTGTCAAGCGTCATTCAGGACACTGAGCAGAGAGCAGTACTCCCATGGACTCAACGTATTTATTTACTGATATTGCAAAGCTAGTTTCCTCCTGAACCTTAAACCTTTCTGCCATATATAAACAGAATGAATCCTTGCCACCCTGTGCCAATTTACACCAGGCAAAATATCTGGACTTTGCAACTTCTTCAAAACCTTACTGCAATTATAGCTATAGATCCACAAAAATCCAAGACCTGAATATTCTGGATATTGAAATAGACTGTGCCATCCTAACTGCACCATCACCTAACAAGCGATGTGATCTGTGTGATACACTCTAGTCCAGGTTTTGATCTAGACACAGAGCACAGAGTACATCGTTGAAAGTGACATGTGATATCTCACTGAATTCAGGCTCAGGGAAATTGCCAGTACTTATCTTGCTTGACCAGAGTGCAGCCTTCAAAGCAGTAATCATGAAATCTTATTACTGTACAAAGATTGGAATTATACACTGATATCTGTGGTTCACACTTTTTGATTGGTTTAGGCCTTGCTTGGCTGGGAAATACCAGTTTGTGTCAGTAGGAAACTATTCCTCATCACTGTTTTCCCTCTGCCGAGCACCTATCTGCCCCAAAGGGGCACACACATGACTTTGACAAATTTTGTCCTAACAAGCAGAAGTATAATTTATTTGGATTTCCTCAAATCTGAAAGGCCACCTACACTCTCTTGTCCAGGTGCCATGCAATCAAAGTAAAAAAAGAATGCTTAGCATGCAAGCACTGTTAAAAATCAGAAAACATTGGCTCTGCATATTCATCCATTGCCTTAAAACATTTACTCTTACTGCAAGTAATTGACTAATCAAATTAAAATCTCCTCAGAAAAGCAAGTGGTTCTGACCTGGCCTGTGTACTTTCCACTTCACACTATTAAATCAATATTTTTCTACTGCACTTTGCCTTTTGTTCCTGTAGGTTTCCAGGAGTCTCATCGCCCAACTGCTGTTGCCTTTTTCAGCTGGATTCTGGCTTTTCCTGTCTTTTTCCTGGCACCTGTTTTAAAGCTCGTGTATAGCTCTAGAACACGCTGTCCATCAATTGACTTCAGCAGAGACTTCTTTTTGCAATGCATCATGTATTCCCTGGTGCAGGTTTCTGCCCTAATGTTCACATCTGGTGGGCTTCACGGATTGGTTTTGAAAGCAATAAATTGTTATATTTCCCACCCAGCTGCCACGAGAATATTTCTGCAGATCATCATGTGCCCTACATTTAATTAAATAAGAAACCTTTGGACTTCATGCATAGCCATGTAATAGGTCTGTGGAAACTACAGCAATCAGCCTCAAGAAACAAGGTCTTAAGAAACTGTCACATATTTTTAGTGCCTTTCAATACGTTTTGTCAGTTGGAAATGAGGACAAGCTAAGATTACACGTCCAATATATTTCCTCACAGATACCTCAGCATACTCATGGGGCAAAGGCACCTTCTCAAGCACTACTTTAGCAAGTCAGGTTTGATCAAACTCTGATTATTGAAGAAGACCAAATCCTGGAACTGGCCACGAGCCCCTGGCTCTTAGCTACTATGAAGAATATTCAGTATCCTGCATGGATGTTTATTTTTGCCACTTTATTTAGTAAGTCGGATCAATTGGATTTAAGACTTTATAGAGCAATGACTTTTAATTAAAACTGTAAAAGGCAAAATCCTCTCTTGTGTACTTCAAGCCCTGTCCAGTGCCTGAAAAGACATGGGACTGTGGGAACATGATCTAGCACTGCCAACACATTGAGCCAAAAGGCACTTAAGGCAGCACCAGTATGAGTTGAAAAGGAAGGTGAATGGTCTAAGTCTGACATCCCCATCCTACATGCCCCTCTCACAGCACCCACCACTGCAGATTTCTTCCCCAGAGGCACTTTCAGAGGACTAAGTAAAATTCATTGCAGCAGTGATAGCTGTGATGCCACCTCCCACATAATCTGCAGTCACAGTAAGCAATGAAAGAGCCTGGCCAAGACCTGAGATACCCTCATTGAGTTTCCTCTTCACCCTAAAACATAGTGAAAACACATTCCCCATGCAGGGGAGTGCTCCAACTCCAGCCACATAGCAGAGATTCACCACTCAGAGGCAAAAGGAAAACACCAGCAAGGACAGGAAATCAGTGAGTCATGGGAGCCCTTGGCTTGATCCCAAGACTACTGATCTTCTTTGCTTTAAACAGTCACTGAGGAAATTTCTTCAATATCTCACCTTCATTCGATGAATAGTGAGTTACACAGTATTTCATTGCAACACATAACTCCAGTATGGCTAAGAGGCATGAAGTGAAATTATAGCTATACCTTGACTCCCATCCTATTACTAGTATGAGACAAAACGATACATGTGCTGATAAAAGGATTTGAAATGATAGTCTGTGTGTCAGAAGTGCCACTACAGTCAGAACTATTTTTAAAACGTTATATTAAAGCATAAATTAAAAGACTATCCAGAAAGAAAAGTAGATGACTTCCAATAGGGTATAACATCTATCAGGGTTTAGCATATACTATGTAGTTACCCTTAATGGGCTCAGTCTTTCTCATAGATTATTCACATATTCTGTGGGAAGTCTGGCTGGATCCTCTTTCTATCCCCTGTAAACCATGGTTGATAATATCTTTCCATTATATTCCTAAGGCGTAGCTATTTCATTTTTACCCAAGGGATCCCAGAGCTATTGTGTAGTCCCTAGAAAGCTTTAAAACTATTTGTCTGTGTAGCAATTCTTCTTTATTCCTCCCTGTTGCATAAAATCTTACATTTTCTTAATTTGATCATATGAAATATTTGGGCTTGACTACTGAAAGAAATCACAATCTTTTAAAGAGGGGGAAAAAAATATCTTGAGAGGTTATGTGTTGTCTGTGTAATGCTTGGACAAACAGTGCTTGGCCAATCTGTTGCTCAATTAGATACTAATTCCCTGTGGTTTATCTTAAAGGTACAGAGTTCAGACTTTTAGAAAGTTCAGTCTTAAAAGCAGCACATGTATCTGGACAAGTCAGTAGAAGAAAGTAACAATGCTAATAGAATGAAAATATTCAGTCTTCCTTCAGAGGATTTTGCCTCATAAATGCTTTTAATTTTCCCCTTTTTTTTTTTCTACTGGGATTTCCACAAATTATACAGAGAGAGCATCTGCTGGGAGAACAGTATTACAAATGACTGTTAACTGCCTAAAAATTTCCTGCAAAAACATTTTTGGCTTTGTTATGTCTAATAATAACTCATTGCTGAATTATCCATTTCTTCATTGGATATGAAGACAAATTAACAAAGCAAATGGAAGTGCTCTAGACTGAAATGCCTGTTATCTTAGGCTGATCAATTGGTTCATTGAGGTTATTTCCTCCTCACCCTGACTTCCCAGAAAAACTCTTTGCTGCACCATGGGAAACTGATTTCTTCATTCACATGCTATTATTCCTGAAGCTAATGGAGATATTTTTAAAGTAGCATTATCTAGACCATATTTGACCCTGCCAGTCCAGCCTAGGATGACTGACAGGAGGTGTATCAGCACGATGGGAGCAGATCAAAGTGCTCACAAACCCATGATTCCCCATCTGGTTAGTCGCCTCTAAATTAGACAGGGCTGCTTGGACAGAATGTAGCCAAAACTATGAGGTACTCCTGAAGGTTTCTTATCCGTAAATCATACCTGCTTTTTAGTACTTACCTCAAGTGACAAAAGTATCCCACAGCTGGTAATGCTTGCTGACTTTCCCCAGTGACAGCAGCCATGGGCCCTAGTCATGAAGACTCTGCCTGGCTCCTTCATTTATTCATGGTGTGTGAACCCCGTTGCCCTGTCTCTGTTGTGTGATGTTGGTGGTGTTAGGGACCAGATGGTCCTGGCAACGACATGGTGGCATGACTTGCTGCATTTGCACAGTAGCCAGCTCAGGTTCCTGGTCCCAGCTGAGGCTTTCGTTAGTTGAGCGGGGGCTTTTGCATCCTGGGGCTGCAGAGCCAGCAGGAATGGGGGCTGACTGTCAGGTCCAAGATCTTGAAGGTTTCTGCCCCACATGGCAGATTTGAACGCTGCTCTGTGTGTTTTTCCCTTGTCACATCTGGATCACAGAGGGGCTGGTTTAGAGCACTTCAATTACAAGAGTTGCAGCATCAACAAGCTCTGGTGCAGCAGTGGCTCGGAAAGTATCTAACCGAGACGGCTGCAAGCTGGAAGGCTGAGCTCTGGTATGCTGATAGGGCTTGACACTGTGTCTTCTGTAGCTGATCTAATTCCCTTCACCTTCTCCCAGAAAAGTGCCGATGCTCACACTTCTGCCTTACAGAGTTTCTTGGTAAATCTACAGATGCAGAAAGTCTTTACAACCATCTTCAACTTTACAGTTTATCACAGTCTACTACCACTTACTGCAAAACAAACTTGAAGACATCTTACTAGGTAATTTGAGCTAGTAACCTTCACTGCAACGGGTATTGGTTGTAAATTACGTCATTATTATATTTAGCCATATTCTCGTACCCTTGTCTCCACGCTTTTATGTCTGTAACAAATAAGACTGGAGAAAGAAATAAGGAAAATTGAAATCCCCGGGTTTTTTATTATAAAGTAGTGAAATACGGTATGGACATCTATAAATAATCCTTTAATACAAAGAACAAAACCTCCATTATTCTCCTCTTATATCTGTAGAGAACATATTTTGACTGAAAAGAGTCTGTTTTGACTGAAAAATAAGAAAAAAAATTGTGGCCAAGAGCAAGAACACCTTTGAGGAGCAGGAACTGAAGTAGCTTTTAATACAGTGCAATCAAAAGCTCAAATCACAACTTTAACGAGTAATTCTAATTTAGGAAAATCCCAAATCTGAATCTTCTCCCAAACTGGGCTTTATCTTAACAAGGGACTACAGAATGTCCCCATCTAACGCTCCTGGCTTTGAAAATTTGTAATGCATTGGAGAAGTCTGAGTGTTGTACTGAATGGGTTAGTGTGATAGTGCTGGTTCAGAACAACGAAACATCTCTGGTTACTAAATCTCACAATCATGCTGAGGGCCGACATAGGACTTGCTCACCACTTAATTCTCATCTAAGCCCTCAAGTTTAAGTGAAACCAATTTGTCTTGTGCTGACTTTCAGCACAGGGGCGAATTTCATCGTATGTGAGATCTGTCTGTGCAACATAACCCAAGAAGTAAAGAGGAATGAGAAATATCTCCCTCCATTCCCGCAACATGTCCCTGATTTCCTCTTAAAATGTCTCTGATAATTGCTTTCAAATGCTGGTATGTACACGCTCTTTGGAGGAGAAGAAAATGTGCAAATCTCCAGGGCTGATTTTAGTTTTCAGAGAATGGATTTCCCTAAAACAAACCATTAATAAAATAAGAAGTTGCTATTTCCCTAATGAATGCATCTGAAGAACAAGACATCTCTTTTTTTTTTTTTTCAGTTTGACAGAATGAAACATCAATCCTGAGAAACATTTGCATGTAATTACAAAGCTCATCTAGCTTTTCCTGATCGAATGATAGGGCATGCAAGCCAAGCACCAATGTACAATAAAACAGACTAAATCCCCATTGCCAAGATTAGCTTCAACTACTCTGGGTTTCTTGGTGTAAATACATTTTCAAGTCAAACGATGGCTACATATTATTGTCCCACTAAAAAGTATTACAAGGGCTAAACATTCTAAACTCCGGCTAATTGCAGTTATTTACTCCTTTTCTTGATCTAAAGATACAGAAGTCCTCATCTTCTCATCATAACTGACTTAATGGAAATCTCTGGTGACAAACTGATTTTTTTCCACTTGACAAGTTCCTGTAGTAGATTTAAAATGAAACAATCTTTAATTTCTTCTTAACATTTAATCCCAATAAAACAGTCAAACAGCAGCTTCTGCTGGCAGTCAGAATGCAGCTATTTAATAAAATAGCAGCAGTTCCAGTTTGTGGACGGATGTGTTTCTCTTTCTCTCTTTATACAATGGACTATATCCATGATTAACTGGGTAGCATTGTTAACCCCAGAACTGACTTTACCGTGGTGTACTTTGTCTGGATTATGACACTCAAGTCTTCACATACCTAGAACTCTCACTGAAGTCACGTTAGGCCAAAACTTAAGAGATAATGAAGAAATACATCCAGTCTGGTATAACCACTCCATCAGCCTTAAATCAGCTTGTAAGGGAAACTTGCACACAGAAGCAAAGGCAACCCCAGTAAAACTCAGTTTTCATCTCTCATTTCCATAGGACACTCTTCAGAAGATTCCTCCTGGGAATGAACTATCAGCTAACATGTATGAATCTGTTCCTTTAGAACCGTGTTACAGGAAAGAAATCTGCTGTTACCTAAAGAAATGTAATCTGAAATGCCATTCAAACTAGATATGCACAACATCAATAAATATTCTCTGATTCTGAGAGTCTGCATTGGTTTTTGACACAGCTCAACCACATAGGAAGAAAATTCACATTTCCCTGCTATTCAAGTATCCGATGCTGGCAAGTATCCTGTTGCTCTCCACAGAGTCTTTCACAATTGTAAAATACATTTTTGTTTTCTTCCATCATAAGCTTTTTTGTTCACTGTTGACCAAATAATGTTGATAATAAACCCTTCTAGGGAAAGAAGTTTACAAGCATAAAAATTACCTTTGTGTCTTGTAAGGCAACAAAACCTCTAGCTCCCCATGGTCATTTGTCATAGGAAAATGAAAGTGTTTAATGGTATTGACCAATACTACATCCTCAATCTTCTCTGAGCGCCAGAACTTTTGGTCATGGGTTAGATACTAGCCAGCCATGCATGCCACATCTATATAAAACACAGATCTTTAGTTTAAACTTTCCACTTTAAAAAAAGCATACATTGTTCTGGCATTTTTCAAACAACTGCAACTAATTGCTGTACATATGTAATACCTTTTCCGACTTAACCTCTCACATCTCACAGAAAAGCCAAGTGAGGGGGAAAAATTGCACAAGGGGCCTCGTATCTCTTATCAACAGCCTCTGACCTCAGAGAGGTGAAGGCAAAGGTGAATCAAAATCCTATCCAGAACTATTGGAAGATCTAGGCATAAGGTGCACAGTCCTTTCAAAATGGTCAGATAAGACTTTCTTCAGTCATGGTCAGACATGAATACGTTAAAGACAACATAAGGAAGATAAGTCTGCAAAATCTGAGTTTTAGCTGAAGAGGAAACCACTGAGATGACTGCCATCAGACTGACCTGTTGTGTCTCATGGTTTCTTTGCAGTTCTCCATCTACCTCTGTCCACGTAGTAACCCTTGCCTTCTACTTTGATTGTAAGCTCTTGAGGCTTTTGGGGCTTCTAGGGATTTGGGATTTTTGGAGCCTGTACTGCACTTGGAACAAGTTCACATGTCCTAGTCATGAATGAGGGTCACTCATGTGACGATATTCGTAATAGCGATGGACCAAAATTCCCATCCTTAGGGAAATCCTAGTGTTGTGATTATTTTCTGTGACCAAAAGCAGATATTTGTAACAGAAAATAAGTTAATTTTTAAAAATTTATGAGCATCATTAAGATATTTTACCTGAATGATATCAAATATAGGTCTGTAAAGTATTAAATGCGAAACAATCAGCATAGTATTAACAGTTGTCAATATGACCTAAGAGTCTAAATAAAATTGATTCAAATGCCAGTGACACAGCAAACCTTTTTATCTTTGAAGGTAAGAAAGGTTTTGTCTTACTGTAACAAAATGTTTCAGTATTACTAAAACAAAATTATAGTGTCACAATTATTCGTTTCAACTTCTTATGTTTGAAAACATCGTAAGAGTTGACACATTCCTGCAAAATATTTCACAGTGATGAAGCCACACTTGTTGGATAGAAAGCTCCTCTTTCAGAAAAGCTCTACCTCAGAGAGTTTAGCTTTGGCCTGATCTAGAACTCTGTGTAATGAAACTGTGAGAGGACTTGCATTTGTGACAGCCGTGAGTGAAAGCACGTCTTTGAGTGAGTGAACAACAAAACTCTCCCTACATTAACATCCAAGGTGAATGTAAGGAGACAGTGCTCTAGCCTTCAATTATTTTCTGCTACACACCCAAACAGAAGCAGGGCAACCTGGAAAAAGCTACACATCCATAGTGATACACACAAATAGAATAAAAAACAGCATCAATTCCATTGTGCCTGGACACAAATTCACTCTGTCTTTTTAAATACCTGAAGATCCATCAGTAAAGGTGCTGCTATTAAGGTAGAATCCAATAAGTTATCTGGTTATGACCATTGCACTGACAGCTCATGCAATCTACCGTTCAGAGGATTTAAACACTCTGCCCACTTCCTTTGCCTGGTGGTTAGCTTTGCAAGAGGAAGAGCTGATGCTCCTGCCCATGCCTACTTCCCTAACTCAGGACCAGCAATTCAGAGACGGACGCATTGTGAAAACACCAAGTCCACTGTTTCCGTAAATGCATGGAAACCAACAACATTAAAGAAAGAACAAAATGGGAGTGCTGGGCCCTGTGCTTTGCTGTACATCATTCTCAGAGGGGTTTCGTGAAAGCACTCAGTGTTGTTCTCCTAGCTCTCAAGCATATGCCTTGGCTAAGAGTGTAATAAGTGGCTAAATTTTCTTATCTTATCTTACTGAAAGAGAGATAAAAAGAAAGAAGTGGCAAATCCAAACTGATTCTAATCCAAGGACCTCTCCTATTTCCCATAAAAGATTCACGTTCTTTGGCCTTATTTATAAGTTTAAGTTGACAGATTAACATCATAAATAACAGCCCAATTTGAAGCTGGCAAGAACACGAATCACATCCATTAAATGTGGCTCACCTCCCCAAGTCTAAATGAGGCTATGAAACTATAACTGACCTGATTCCATGAGACAGCCATGAGAGACAATGCTCTGGGCATACACACTTCACTTCCCAGGACACTGCTGCTGGAGCGCTGCGTGAGAGTGGGCATGCCTCCTTTAGGAATCTGGCTTGGGTATTGAAGTGCCAAAAGAAAAGGAGGTACTGGCTGGGTCATTCATTGCAGCTTCCTTCAGAGCTCTGTCTCCCTGTAAAGCAGGCAAAGGAATATAGACACACTGAGACGATGGTGCCTTCCTACATTTCCTCACCGCAGCAAACTGAAAAACTCATGACAGTATGGTAGGGCTTCCTGCCATGGAGCAGCCCAGATCATGTCACTCTCCCAAACTCCAAAATCTCTAGATTCTCTCAGGGTTTGAAGCACCCACTATCTGAGAGGAGATCTACTGGTCTCACCTTATTTTTAATTTAACGGGTAGCAGAGATGCTGGCCAACTTTGGCACAATGATAGCAGCCTGGTTAGCTCATTTTCAGCTCCCCGCCATCCAAGGAGCCATTATGTAGACTGTGTGCCCCAGGGGTGAGCCCAGTGAACACATGATAGACCAAGTCCCTCCAAGCCTTTGCTGGAAAAATGAGAGAGTGATGTAGTCAGGAGGTAGGCAGGGAAACACCAATGTCCCAAACAGACAGCTCTGCTTTCAGAGCCCTTGCTTTTCCAATGTAAAATAAACACTCCCTGGGGAGAGATTAGTTCAGGCACCTTGAGGTGGAGGATCCCTTCCCCACCATGTCTATTGCTGTTACTGCTCGTCAACGTGCTGTTTGCATCAGCTCCTTGTTCATTCCTTCGCCATTGATACTTTCTAATCAATCTCTAGCCAGTTCATCATAAATGGCCCCACCAATCCAGGCTGGCTGCCTGCGCAATACTTTCATAGTAAAGTCACACCAGGTAAAATAGACTTGAAACTTCAACCAGGTTCAGCTCCAGGTTGGAGCCTGTGGAGAGTGCCAAGACAGCACAGAATGGGGTCAGGGGACCCAAGATCTCCTCCTACAATCAATTCTTGCTCTCTGTGTGGCCCTAAGAAAATCGCAATAATACTAGACCAGACTGCAGTCTGAGTTACAGGCAAGGCTGTTAAATCTGTTGTGTTCACACGTAAATGCGCTTGTAATACTTTGTGAGGCCCTCTGATATCTGCACAGTAAATGTGCTAGTGAAACAAGTTCAGTTATTCATGGAGATCCAGAAATCAGAGCCAATAACTGACTTTTGTCTGTCTTCAACCCTAAAGCAGGTAAAATTTGCCAGTTTTGGCAGAGTTTCACTGTCGGTTTTGGTTCAGCTGACCTTAATCTCCTGGAAAGTAGGAATCCACAGAAGGAAAACTGTGTGTGTGTGCGTGTGCGTGTGAGTTGCTACCCTACTGAATTTCAACAGCCCAACTTTTAGTTTATGTGCTTTCTCCATGGGTCTAGCCACATGAACATCTCACCACAAGAAATGCTAAGGTGAAAATTTGCAGCACGTCAGCTGCTCCACAATAACTGTGTGAGCTTGCAAGCCACAACGGGTGCAAGGCAGTTCAGCCCCGACTCTTTGACAGTTAAGCTACTACATATTTAATGCAAGGGCTTACCACAGCTACCTCATGGGGCCAAGCACAAGCACAACTTACCACAGACTTGCTGATGTGCTGTAAGTTTGCACCATATGTCACAACTTGCTTTAGCAATAGGTAGATACTGGGCATGAAGCTGATGAGGGCAGCAAGACCAGATCTGGGCTCCCCAGATCACAAAACCCTGCTTGCACCGCCAGTTCTGCAGGGTCTTGACGGCAAACTTCTGCAATGCAGGAACACTCTGAATAGCCAGACCTGGAGCCATGTTCAGTGGGTGCCTGCTGAGGTGTCCAGACAAGCTTGGTGCACCACAGAGCCTCTCTCCCTTGCCAAGTGGCCCACCAGCAACAGCCCCAGAAGTGCAGCAGTGCTGTCTGCACTTCTTGCCAGGGACTCACCCAGCCTAAGGTCCATATGTGTCTGCCCATGCTGTGTAAGTGTGCCCCTGGGCTCTGTGTTGGGTGTTTCAGCAGTGAACCATGTGGGGACAGCAGTGCCTGAGGACTGCTGCTGCACAGTACCTTTCTAATTGCAGAGAAACTTCAAGTCACCTGTATTTGGATTGCTTCATGGTGACTTGTTTCTGTGGGCATTTTCTAGGTTAGGAATATGGCTACCAGCCTTGGTAGTGGAACACTCCAACTCATGGTAGATAAGGATAATCATCCTGAGATATGCTCCAAATATTCTCAAATTAAAAGATAAATGTAAATAATTTGGATAAACTCTCAAGGACAACAAATCCCAAATCCTGCGTCTGCTATTCTTGGCCTTTCACAGTGACATAAAAAAGCCAAATTTTTATGAGAGTGATTGTTAAACCAAGATTGGCTTCTTAGAAGTGCGGCCTTAGGCCCAGCTCTGATCGATTTCAGGCACGAATGTTCCATGACAGTGAAAAAGCCTTTTCAGGTGTTTCAAGACAGGCATCCCAAATCAGTGACTGCTTTTGAAAACAAAAATATAGGTCTGGGAACTCATTCCCACTAAGTCTTGTTTATGCGAGTGCATGGCTACAATGGACTGCTTGTCTGTGTAATGGCAGGCTCTGAGTAAGGATTTGCAGACTCAGCTTCCTAATCACAGCCCGTGGAATCCTGGCCCTACTGAAATCAGGGGATTTTTCCCTTTGACTTCAGCTGGGACCTGGATTTCACCTTCTGTGTTCTCACGTACAAAATGTGATTAACCAGGCTGCTTTTTTTCACAGTAGTGTTGGGAGGTTGTAGTCATTAGTGACTACAAAGTGTAATCTTATTTCGTAGGGTAGAAGCTGCTGTTGAAATCCAGAATGTTGTTAATACAGCTTTTTAAATCACATCACTTCTTGAGCATTTTGCAAACAAGCAAACAAAATGCCTGAAGCTCCCCAAAATAAAATAACTTCACCTTTAGCACTTGAACTTGGAGGCACCATATGTCAACCTGGGAGTGCAAAGTCTGCATTTCATGAGCTGCAAAAACTCCCTGGGGGAGATCTAGGGAACGCCAAAAGTTCTTTGGGGGACTCTTTTATACTGAAACTGGGGAACTCTCAGCGGGCTTACCCAGCTGCTGGAAATTCTTCCACAGACACTGATGTGCAGCGCTGTTCCAAAACAAATATCTCCGAGTCCCACACTTCATCCATCTGTTTCGCATTTCAAGGAGTTAGTGTTCCACACACAAGTGTGTTAAGAGACTGAGAGAGCAGGCTGGACCAACAAAGGCTCATTAAAGAAGAGGGAAAAGAAAGAAAGATGGGGGGGGGGTGAAAGGCAGACAAGATGGAAAGCAAGCTATTTTCCAAATATCATATACAGTGCCATTGGGCAGGGTTGGCACAGAGCTGCAAACCAAAGCATCTCCCCCTCTAAAGATCCTCTGAAATATAAAATGTTAAAATTCAGTTCAGAACAATACAGAGCGCTCAAGCAGAAGCACATTAATGTCAGGGGATGGTGCAAGTTCAATTTGTCCTGATACCAAATCATTGTCTGGAGAGCAGTTACTCCAGGAATGAAGGAGGCTGCAGGTTCCTATCACTCGACCTGACTTCTGCTACATTTAAAGCTTTGTAAGATACCCGGTGCTGACCAACAAAAATTAAAAGAAAAGTCAGGGTCATTTTTGTAGTTCCCTAGGTTTGATACAAACCTTTCAGACTGCTGGAAACCTAAGTGAACTGCTCCACAGCTTTTGTTTTCTGTAATTGTCCCTCACACAGAGCACTGTGGGGGCTGTTGAATGCATTTCATACATTTTTTGGCAGCGGTGTTCTGTGTTGTGTTAAGGGTTCATTAATCTGCTTGCCACTAGGCCCTTGTGAAAAGAGGAAATTGTTTCACACTTGCTGAAAGACAGAGAAAAGAGTTTAGAGAGGAAGGAGAAACATTAAATGGGAAATACAAGTGGTGGAGAGACAGGTTTGGGGTTGTGCTTTGTCGCTTCTCAAATCGTACAAAGGCTAACGTGTGAACTTGAGGAATGTGACAGACTTTTGTTTGGAAAAACTGTGCTACTGTGTCATTAATTAGCCCAAGACAGGAGATTTGGCTGCAGCTCATTTCTGCTCAGATTGTATGAGCTGGAACAATCGAGGCCCATTTCCAGACTAAGATAGTAGAGGAAATGAAGGGGGTGTATGAAAGATATTTGTAAGAGGAGCAAGTAAAGAGTAAACTGACATCATGAATCAAAGAAACAGTCATTTCAGGGGAAAGCGGCCGGCAATGATTTTCCTGAGAAAGACAGGGTGGCACTGACACATGTTGTGCCTGCCAAGTGATGTCCAGCCGCTCAAATGGGTTTGCCCAATTAACTCAGTCTGGACTCTCTGTGTGGTACTCAAGGCGTCCCTGGAGCCAAGGTTCAGAATTAAAATGCCCTCAAGGCCTGGAGATACATTTCAGCTCACAACATGCTTTCTAAGCCTTCATCTAAACTCCCTGGCATGCAGAATGGAGCTGGAAAGAGCACAGGGTTCCCAGGATTCACACCACTGCTTGGGTGTGTATGGCTGGAAGGAAACACGAAGGAAAACATTTTCCCAATGGGTCTCAAACCTTCTGGCTGCCCATTGGTAGCTGCAAGTCCTCTGCAGAGGCAAAAGCAAGAGCTGTTGTCACCACTTTTCACAGCAAACAACTCTTTGGGAACAGCTCTGTGAGTCCCACTGATTTGGATGCCTTTTTTGTAGCTTCTCATACACATAAGGGTTGTAGGATCAGGGCCAATACTGTGTTGAAGCAGTGAAGATCAGACATGCAGTAAGGATGACATACTGTGTTTTCACACACAAAAAAATAAACAAACTGCTGTGATTTGAGTTTACAGGCCTACGAAGCATCCCTCTAAAGACAAGTGGAAATGCTGATAAATGGTTTCAGCATTGCCTCGCGCAAAAAATGTGCTAACCAGCGTAGGCTTTAGCTTTTTCTCAGTGATTATGAACTGATTAGGGAAAAATTTGAGAATAATTTAGATTGGTAATAATCTATTTCATCTGAACTATAAAAATACAAGACTGGAGCTTCTGAATATATTCTCATTGTGAACCAACTCAGATCAAGAGTTTATTCCCTCCTTCTCCATGAACTTTGATAGAAGCAAACTGGTTACACTGGTCAGATGATAGCAAAAAGATTTGAAGCATCAAGGTTTATGTGTTTTAACATTTTTTGGCTTATTCTGAATGCAATCGTTTTTTACATAGAAACATTTGTACTCTACCCATAGTTCAGCTGCTTAGAACCAAGGTCATAAATTCTTGACTAAGAAACACCATATTTAACAGTTCACCTTGCACTTACGTTACAAGGTAGCATGGTTGGTACCTCTGCAGAGGGAGAGGATGTTTTCTGCAAAACTCTAATAAACTTTCCTGCCTTAATATTTTCATTCTGCAGTGCCTTGCCTGTTTGACAGCATTTAATTTCTGCACAAAGGTAAAGGAACACGAAATGGGCAGATGTACTTGCACATTGACACTACATGCAGCATTTGGCAAGACGCACCTCACCATTGCTCGTCTCAGGAGTGGACTTTTTTTATTTTTCCTTCTCCATTGGTGTTTCATGGAAATTTGCAACAGGTTTAATGAATAGGAGTAACCCATTACATTATGACTCCCACCACTGAGTCATTGCTGGTAGGACCAGGATGGAGTCTTGTGCTCCTGCGCTAAAAAGGGGCCAATAGTTTTGCAAACACTTGATTGACTGGTAAATGAATGGCAAGCACTACTTTCTCTGTAGTGTGTCATGATTAATTCATGTCCTTCTCATACTCTGCTGTACAAGTTGTAGTGGGCTTCATTCATGAACCAAAAAAAAAAAAACCTGAGTAATGCTCCCCTACTCACAATTTTGTTTCTCCAAAGAAGGTCACAAAATATACCACGGCTGCAGGTGGTCTTATGTAAACAAAGCAATCTGGCCAGGGTTCAAGGCTCAGCAATATAATATTGTCAAGTGCTCATTTTGTTGAAATAGTTGGATGCCTATGAAACATCTGCAAATGCTAAATTTAAAATACAAATAAAGCCCAAAGTTGGAAACTCCTCAGACTTCTGGTGAAAAGATGGTTTTGTACAACACAGCTCCTCTTGTCCCATGTAACTCTAATGCTGAATGTGGACAAATAGCTTAGCTCCTGATAGTGCCAATAAAATGGGCTTTGCATGGGTGCAGAGCCCTTTTATTCCTGCAGGATCATATCCCATCTTTCCAGAGAAAAAAGTGATGGGAGAGCAATAAAAATCAGCTTGGAGAGTGAGGAGAGAAGGCTCAGAGTGATATTCTTACAGATTGTGAAACTTAAATTAAACAGAAGAATGAAATCATCTTTCTGTTACTTATTTAGCACTTGGCTGAGATATTAGATCCTGTCCTGAGAAAAGTCCATAAATGGTATCACCCCAGGAGCAGAACGGTGAAGGCATTAAGTCATGGGGACGCTCATATGAGATAGAGGTCCCTGCTGACTTTGTGCTGTCCCACAAAAGGACAGTCCCTGACTGCTAGAGGAGGGAGAGATGAAAATGTCCCCTCAGTCTGCTCCTACTCTGCTTTAACTGTGTGCTACAAGACAAAGTAAGGGATGGAGCCAGAGCTTCCTCAGCTCACCATTTTCCTACTCCAGACCAGTTGAGGGCTTGCAGCAGTGCAACATTTACTGAAGGAGCAGTGAGAACTGAGGGAGGGAAAAGTCAGGATCTGGGTGATTTAGGAGGATACAAGAACTTCCACAGGAAAAAGGCTTAAAAAGGGCAGCTGCCACCTCACCTTGCCAGAGATGAAAAGATAATATGGTCAAAGCCTCCCTGCAGGTAGCCAGCAGGAGCCCTTAGGTTTCAGTTTAGCACTAAACGAATCTGAACTGGGGAAGAGAAGAAGGGAATGGAGAAAAGTTTTTGTACATATTTTTCCATGTTTGTTTTTCATTCCTACTGGCTTTTCAGGTAACACCCTTACTCACTTTTTGCAAGTAAGACCTACTTCTGAACTCTTGGGATTAGGCAACGGAGTTGCTTTGCTGCTCTCAGTGTATCCGCAGCAATCTCTGCTGTCGAGGAGACACGGTGCATTGAAACAGCAGGTGGTGTTGCAGGTTAGGAGTGAGCTACAAAGCAGAGTTTTGCTCAGCTCTTGACTGCACAATGTCTGGCTCAAACCAGTGCTATTAGTCTCTGAGGCCCCGTCCAAGCTACAGCTTGAGCTGCTCTTGCACTCACAGCTGTGCTGTGTTCAGAACTGTCGGCAGAGGTTTCCTGGCATGGTTTTGCTATCCAGCTTTGCAGCCTGGGATTTCTCTAACAATTGTGTGAGCCGAAATCATGTTCTTGACTGTCCCTCTGGGTAATATGTCACTTAATTGGTTAATATGCTTGTAATATCGTTTAAAGTCGTAGCAGGCGTGGACACAAACGGCTTTGAAAAGCAGCTTCAAATGCAATTATAAGCCTTTAAGGCTTTTAAAAGAAAGAGAGAAAAAAATCCTCCCTTCTGTTGCCGGTGCAGGTGGGGGTGATCCTGTAGATGGGGCAAGAAAAGCTTTTGGCATATTTACCATGGTAGGAGGTCACTGTTTCAAGCAGTGTCTAACGAACAAGGTTAGGTGATGCCAGGTTTCCATCACCCTTCACTGCCAGAAGTACCCTTTGCCCTGCGACTTTCATGAGGGTCAGCTGTGGGCTGCAAAAAGCAGGCAGCGTCCGATGGCAGCAGATCCCTTGGAGCACCAAAACAGCCATGGCTGTGCTGCTGAGCCCTCCAGAAGCCCGGAGAATGTGAAGTATTTGGGATGCTGTCTCTGTGCTAGCACGGGCATCTCCCTCAGTTCTCATCAGGCCTCTCTGGGGAGCAGCGATGCTCCCCATGGCTGCAGGCAGCGCATCACCCCTACTCTCATCCTAGGCATGTGAGGCATAACTCTCCTATGATGGTTTTCATAAATGGATAAATAGTTCACCAAAATCTCCTTTCCCAGTACCAGACAAATGACTGGTACTTACCTGAATTTTCGGGAAGTGTAAATGTCCCTCAAGTATTAAGCAAATATTGTTCTCCAGTAGCCTCCAGACACTGCTGCCTTGCAGATGCATACAATTCACTTCTTGTATAAGAAAAACATACACATTAATGATATATTCAAACTGTAACAAAGCAGTTAATTCATTTGCTAATACATCTTTTCTGCTTTAGAGCCTATCAAGTGATGAACATTTAATGACCCATTCATTTTCCTAAGAACTGCTGTGTGGCACAGTAGAATCAATACAAAAGATGACCATTTTCACGCATCAGATAATCTTATCTACAAGGTTAAGATAATATTATGTTAATGTTTCCTGCATTATCTTGCATGCCGTTGACTCCTTTGAGAGGGATTCATTTGGTTTTAGCAGCTTTTGCAAGCTTTTTTGCTTCCCGAGTGATTGCCATTTCATTGTAGCTTTACATTTATTCTCTGCACTTGGTCAGCTTCAGCGAATAGTAGTGAAAAAAAAACAAACAAACAATCAAAAAAAAAATCCCAAACAACAGTGCAGGCAAATGTTCTATTTGACCTGCTTTAACCTCCAGTCCACTGTAAAGCAGAACCAGAGAAAACAGTAAAGAAGGGCCAAGATGCAGCTGAAGTACAACTCTTGAACTGGCTTCCAAGTGCTTGCTATGAATAATAATTGAACATAAATTAAAACAAACAAAAACAAAATAAAAACCCTTCAGATAAATATCCCTCAGCCTTCAGTTTGTTCAAAGCCAGGCCTGGAAGGCATGGAGGTGATGCCATCCATATGTAGATCCTCTTGTGGCAAGAACCAGATCCTCCCGAAAACTCAACCTCCCACGCCACCTGTGCCAAAGATGGATTCAGAGGTGCACCATGGCCTGGGGGTGGCATCCCAGGGTGTGCTCTGCTGCATGGCCATGCTAACACAGGGCCACAGAGCAGCATGCTGGGCCAGCATATGTTTGTAACATGTGAGTGTGGATGTAATATCCTCCCTGTCAGTAGTGGCAAACATATCTAGAGGTGCTACTTGGTGTGCCCCATGGTGTAACTCTGAGGTGTACCCAGAGCCCTCACATGCATTTGTAGTAGCTACATAATATACACATTTAAGAGTCCCTGAATACTCATTTGCCTCTGTAAATACAACCAAAAGGCTTGTTAAGGTCTGTTGGGTCAAAACACAACATTTTTTTAAAAGTCCCTGAGCACGGATTTTATCAGTGCATCTCAACAGCTCCAACAAACGTCCCTCTAATGCACTAGACAAATGACTAGACACTAGACATCTATTAAAATGTCTCTGAGCAACATTGCGAGGACAGCTGCATGCAAGGTCACATGCAATAGCTGAGCTCCACACAGCCCCGAGCCCCGCTGTTGACTGTGGAAATTAAGGGTGTTTTCACCATGGTCACCTCTGCTTTCCCTGGGTTCCAAATGAAACCGAGCCCAGACAAAGCTCCAGCAGTCCACCTACAAAAGCACACTAAACATCACCACTTTCATCTCACTCTGTATTTTCTTTTTGCAATTTCTTCTTCCTACAAGTAGCATCCAGGATTATGTGACCTGGTAGCAGGCTTGAAAACACAGACATGTACATGGGTAGAGTGTGAAAGAGGGGACCTGGCACATCCACGTATCCACTCACCACATGCTCCCACAGCATCGGCTGGCCAGGCAGCTCCCCTCCACTCGGTGCAGCTCTCTCATACAGCGACCTGGAAGAGAGAAATATTTGTAAAAACTGGAGAATGGGCTGGCAAAGTAAAAAGAAAAAGAAAACTGGTAAGTGAGCTCACTTTGGTGTACTGCCATGGTCTGTTTCTCAGTTCCTCCTTTTTATGCGTGTGGTGCCTACTATCTCTGACCAGGTCCTCAGCTGCTACCTCTCTAAAACAAATAAACAATTTTATTATGAAATGAGCACTGATACTGTTTTTTCAAGCTGAATTCCACATCAAGGTAGCAGGGCTAGCTGGCTTTTGAAGGCATGAACACACTCCCACCACTAGCACTGCCAGTGCTGCCGGCTCTCCAGTTTTCTACTGGCTCTTGCAATCCTGGGTGTGCTTCCTTCGTCTCTAAAAGCCTGCAATCCATGGAGCTCAGCTTTCAGTCTGACTATGCCCTCCGTCTCTGTGATGCTACTGAAAACCCTGAAAATAAGGATTGATCCAAACCCGCATCTCCAAAAGCAATGGATAAATATAAAGAATGGCAAATGTTGTTGTTATTGCTGTTTTGTCTGTAGGAGACAAACTTGCATACTACCAAGAAGACACAGATATTACAGAAACAGCAGAAGGAAAAATTAGTTTGACATTTTGTCATGAAAGTTATTTTTCTTTCTTTAATTGTAAAATACGCTGAACTTTTTTTACTGCAATTGCATTTCAGAGTAGTGCATAGAAGTAGGAGACTGGAATAGACATACATGGTCTATCCCACCTATAGGTAATAGAAATACAAAATCAAAACTGCAAAATAGGTTTTTGGTTTGTTTTATATTTGCACACCACCAGTATTTTAACTCTGTTGAGAATCAAGTAATTCTGTAAGTATGAGGACTCCTATCTGCAGGCAGCCCTAGCAGGACATGAGATCTAATCAGATGGACATCTCTGGGGATACTTCCTGTAGCATAAAGAATTCTATCCTGTCTGAGCACAAATACCACTCTTAGATTCCTTATGTCAGAGAAAAGAGGAGAGGGAAAGGAGAAGGAGAGGAGAGGGAAAGGAGAGGGAGACTTTGCATGCAGGTTTTTTCACATTAGTCCACCGCATCCTGGTGATGTTGGACAACAGCTTTTGCAATGCACTGTAACAACAGTTACGGAAAGTGGACTGGGGGAACCACTAATTGCAGACGTAACTGGCCAACTTTGGGGGGATTATTGTCCATATAAACTCGTAAAGTGCTTCCAATCATTGACTTCCTGTGAGTTTGAATCAGATCCTTTACCAGTAGCTAAAATTTATCTGATTTACTTGAACTTGCAGATTAGCAGAACAAAGGATTCTGCTTGCCATAGAAGAGTACAGAAGCACAAGCCATAAGCAAACCCCTAGTTGCAGCAGGAGGACCTAAGAGCAGCCTGCACCACTGAAATGAACCACAGTGATCCTATTAAGACAAATATGCCCCCCTCCTCTCGGGAGAAAACCATGTTAGAGCTTAAAAAAGCCTTCCAGCAATAACTATACTTCTGTAATGTTATTGCACAACCTCTGCTGTAAACTGGGGAGGAAACCAAAGAGAATACTATAAAAAAGCTGCCTTGAAATGAGAGAAGAAACCCCTTGACAATTGGATGATTGGTTAGAATTAGTCCCACTACACGAAAGCAACTGTTCTGATCAAACCCATGAGAATTAAGCTCTAACACTGAGGAATAAAAACAGATAGAGAGACAGGTTGAGAACACAGTTTTTACATAGTGCCACAAATCAAAATTGTCTACTATTGCTTAGAATAACAGTGACAATTACTAGAAATGGATTTTAAAGGAACAGGCACTGGAGCGGCCCATAGGAAGAAAAAGTTCTCGACAGCAGGGCTGAGGACAAAGGAAAAAAAAAGACAAAATGAACTTTTCCAGAACACATCAGAAAAGCTCTGTAAGGTAGGGTCTGCAGCTAAAAGGCCTGTCAGGAAATGGAAGTTTGGATCACTAACTAAAATTGATGAAAACGAGGCAAAGACGGATGAGTTCTGTTTCTACTCTCAGTAACAAGGCGAATGCCTCATTTTTCCCACCTATAACATACGTGGGTTAATCAGTTCTCTGGCAACAACAAGGCAGTCTGGTATTAAAAATAGTTCAAAACTGCTGGGAGAGCCCTGGATACTAGGTGTTGTATGGATTATACTGGATTTATTTCTGAGGCTGCTGCTCCCAGAGCTGAATCTGAACAGATGGGACGGTTCAGCAAAAGGACCGCCTAACTGTTTCAGCTCCATGCTCTTAACCTTACCTTTGCAAACAGTGCCTCCTAAATGTAAAGAAATGTTTTCCTTTGCCCTTACTGACCTTTCTAGAATTGCCTTCTCCACTGGCTCTTCTGTAACGAAGCACCAGCTCCCTATTTTTTCTGCCCTCCGTATTTTCTCTCTGCTCCTTCTTTTTCCACAGTCTGATCAGGAATTGGCCTATTGTCTTTCAACCTTATGTGAATTGTTGGTTTTCCTCCTTACACAGTGGATTCTCATTGTTAATATGTGAGTTATATGATTACCCACAGCTGGAAATTCACTTCTGTAACCATATAGCTATTTCCTGTATTTTTAGAAATGGCTTTTTCCAGTCCCTCTTACATCTAGTCCCAGTAGTACTAGTTTTAAATAGAAACTTATATTTATCTACAAAGTACTGAGTTGTGGCAATCCTCAAGGGACATAAGAAGCATTCCCCTTCTCATATATATGACAGCTCTACAGAGATTGGTTTGCAATAGCCAGAGGGACCTATAGCTTGGCCATTGCTCTTCCATGAATGGGCATCACAAGCACCTTTGTTCTCTTGGGACACATAATCAACCTGTGACCTGCAGGCTATTCTGTAAGTTCCACTTAGTTGCTCACTAAAGTGCACTGCAAAGAGGTTGCTTGTCAGAAGTATCTTAGTTGCATTGAGTGCTGCAAAAGACAGAAAGCTCATTTGCTGTTTTTACAGCTATCAGCAGCTTTTACTTCTACTCTTACTTAGAAGGACTCTTCCAGGTGGCCTGATGTGAGCCTGTAGGACAGAAACAGATGGTTATTTGCGCAAGATGAGGAGACACTGCTGAATTTGATCTTAAAGACTAGAAGGAAGCAGAGTGATGGAGAGTGCTAAGACTAAGGCAAGACCTAATGCAACAAAAGCCAAGAGAGTAGATCACAGCCTGCATTGGATGTCTGACCCTTATTAGAAATGTTCTATGTGTGATAGAAAGGTGAGCATACTACTAATGGAAAAATTCCAATCACTTCAGCCCACTGCAACATCTCTGCAGTGTACATAGGTCAGCCAGAGGAGAAACCAAAATATTGGCATGCTATTATATTTTAAAAATAATGTGACTGTCAATAGTCTGCATAAATGATCTATGGGTTAATTACTGTAAGGTTCTCTTATCCTGCACACAGGCCATTCAAGAAGAGCAGTGCATGGTACAGGACATGCAGGAGCTGGCAGGAACATCTACCAAGCCTGTAACTTTTGCGTCTCTTTCATTTACCCAAGAGAGCGGAGATGACTCTGACATCTTTCAGTGATTCTTATCTCTCCTTCCTTCTCCTTTTTCATTAAAGTTGGCTTCATAGGCACTGTGATAGCATGTGCATAAGGGCCTGACAAAATTGCCAGTACAAACAAAAACTAGCAGAAGGCCTTACGTTTTTTGATGAAAATAGAAGTGAAACAGAGTAGATGAAGAAAAGGACCCATTGGTCCTATGGCCAAAAGAATAGCATCTCTTTTTTAGTGCTGTTAATTTGAGATCACACAGATGACTTGTCTTAGTTCCGTAACTCCAAAGATGATAACTGCAAAGGAAAGTGAAAGGTGTGAAGCAAACCAAAATATCTCATCACCTGACTGCAAGAGGCATGCTCCTTGCTACCACCTGCCATCCAAGAAACTAACCAAAATACAGGGTCTACTTTCTCCTGAACTTAAGCAAATCTAAGTATTTTGAGGCTAACTAAATATTACAGTGAGCAGAGCATGTCTGCTCTTATGGAAAACTGAGGTAATGTCAGCCCAACTGGTAGGTTTCCACAGTGCAACCCTGCCTGAAAGCATTAGCTTGGGATCAGACACATTAAAGTCATGCTTGCGTGGAAACACAGTTATGCTGTTCCTGGATCAAATATTGGTGCATATTGTGGGAGACATCTGCATCTCTGTCCCACACCCTGATCTTCTCTCATGTTGGGGAGATGCAGCGTAGGACATCCTCTGTGCAGAGGCACGTTGTTATAATGCTGAGAGATCACACCCTGATCATCTGACTTCTGCTGCGGGATCGTTCCTTTTAGACCCCTCTTACAAAGACATATAACATGAAAAGGCTCAATTTTCCACAAAGAAATATTTTGCCATGCAAGTGTTCCTGTGAAGACATCATTTCATGACTGCCCCAGTTCAGTTTAGAGAATGCGTGCAGCGAGGAGGGGTTAAAATGCTTAAGAAGAAAGTTTCCCCAGAACTACTCCCTGTTGAGTACACAGGGGGGATAAGCTTTGACAGTTTAGTTTTAAACAAGAGATAACATCAAATAGGCCCATGGGACTGGTTCCAATTATCAACCCAAACAAAAAGAACAGCTGCACCCAAAAAGGCCTGTGCTTACAGTCGTATTTCATTTTAACCACATTACAAAGAAAGAGTCTCATGATATACAAGGCTTTTTAATTCCACAACGTATTTAGTAAGTCACCACATCATATGGTGTAGAGATGCACAGTCAATTAAGCAGGCATTTCATTAAAATTGTTTTTATACTCACATCAAAATGTCTTAGGTTAATCAAACCATTACATTAGAAGAGAATGCTGCAAAAAGGAAATAAATGACAACTGTACCTACAAAACCCATGATTTGATGTCGATTTTGTTCCTGGTTGCCCATCAAGGTGAAGTATCTTGGGATTGTATTTCCTTAGAGTTTTCACAATGATAATGAGAACAATTATATTTCTCCATCTGGAATCCATTAAATATGATTATGATTGCTGACTTTCCTATCCTTATTACTATCTGGATTAGCTAACCCCATTACAAAGACCATGCTCCCAAAGCTCACTTGCAAATATTGTTATATGATTTCCTGTGATCCAACCAGAGTGCCTTTCTCTCTCTCTCTCTCCCTCATCTTTCTGTTCATACACCATTTTATGAACTATTTGCTCTTGTCTCAATTATAAAAACCTTAATAGGCTCAAACTCCCAGGTGACTTGCATTTGCAGGTGTTGAAGGGGGGAAAAAATCAGCTGCCCTGTGTGGTAATGACTCTTGCCTTGCCTCAATCAAGAAAATGGATCTGGCCTCTAACTTGCAGGTGGTACAGCATGGAAACTTAAACATCCTGACCGTCGATTTCATGCAGAATATGTAAAGACTAAGTAAGGACTATTAATAAGGATGTTATTACAGAGAAGGAAGAACACAGAGGTTTTGTACTATAAACTCAATAAGTGATCTTCTCAATTCAGAAAGCTGAAATATTGGCTTAAGACTTCTCAAAGTCTCTGGTTTTCATTCTGTGCTAATCTGCACTATTAGTAAATGCAGAGTAATTCCACTAGTTTCATTGATATTGCTCCAAATTTATACTAGTATCGTAAGTGTCAGAATGTATCCTTATTTATCTGGAGAGTTTCTTATGAATTATCATTAAAGAGTCAGTTAAAAACAAAAATGTTATTGAGTAAGAGTCAATTCACATTCTGGTCTGTACCAGATCTATCTCAAAGTCGGTGTGTCTTCAGCTGCAAAGTTTAATGTGATTCTGTATAAATGACAGTATCTGTAGCAGCACTAAGACACACCAGAGCTATGCACTCATCTTTGCTCACCAGGTAAGTGTCTTTGGGTCAAATCTGCAATGGTTTCCTGTAAGCTTCTACATGAAATTGTTTCAGAAGCAGATCTTGACAGTGCCCATGAATCCATCCTTTTTCCTCAATTACTTCTTCCACTGTACATCAGACCTCATCTACTGATTTGAGCACTAATTTAGAGGTTGGTTGATGCCTTATTGCTTTGCACAGCCAGCTCAGAACTTTCAAACTGTTTGCTTTGTGCTTTGATTATGCATTCATTTTGACTTGAAAAAGGATTATATAATAATAAGCAGCATTTCAACAGAAGCCAGTTGTAGCTGTTTCTATCTGTAATGATTGTTTAATGACTATTTAAGATGTGCTGCCTGGGGTTGTCTAATCAGCCAGCTTTTATTAGCTTTCAATGAATTCATAAAGTGATACCTAATCAGCAGTAAAACGTCAGTATTGAGCAAGGTGGTTTTATGCAGAAAAAAACACAAAAGGCCAAAAATTATTAATTTCCATTATTAATTATTATCATGGGCATTTATAAGGCAGCTATTGTCATGACAGATACATCAGAACAAAGAATGTTTTCCTGGCCTACATTTTCTTCATTCAACCATGGGAAACAGGGTTTGATTCCAAACTTCTTGAAGTCAACAGGAAAAAAAACACCTTGGTGAGTGGATTGCCCTTGGATCAGGCCCATGGTGAGAACAGTTGTTAACACTTTGCTACTCTTGAATCCATTCAGCTGCTTTCTGTTCACGGCCACTTTCAATTATTTTTCTTACTGCACCATTGTGGAAGTAATGCCTTCGTAGCAAATTTGGGGAAGAACAATTGTGAAAGGAGTTTGAGAACCACATGTCTTGGGGAAACATGCTAGGTGATCTAAAACATCACGTACATGTTTCCCTGATTTTTTCTTTATGGCATCAGGACTATTTTAATTACTGACATCTAATGAATCCTTTCTACTCACCATCTGAGCACCAGCAACCAGATGTCTGTGCTGTTTGTCCATTGCAAGTATGAGCTGAGAGGTGTTTGCTTAAAACTTGCTGAAAGAGGTTTACACTGACTCACTCTCTCACGTTTCTGACCAGCTATGGGCGTACACATGCCACTTCCCACAGCTCAGCTGACATGCAGTAGTTCATTAAGCCACAGTAACATAATCATGTTTTAAGAATCCTAATTGTCATAACTGTGGCTGCCACTAATTTGCTGTGGTCGCACTGAAATCTATGAAGTACCAGCAGTATGAAATCTACATTAAAAAAAAGTAAAAGCTTTTTAATTAAATCTCCTTTACTTCCCAAATTAAATATCCAAGTCGCTTAATGACTTATTTCCAAGTGCCAGCAACTCAGATCTTCTTTGCTGTATAAAACCTCCTTTTCTGTTTCCATTTGATTTCTGTCCAGATCCTTTTATTCTTTCCTTCCTTTGTGCTCATCCTTGCTAATGAAACATTTGAAAGGCCACAGCAAGTTACCTAACACAAGCACTATCCACAGCGGTAGGAGCCTTGGTGTTGCTGGGCTAGCAAAGCTGCCATTTATATATATACCTGGCCTAACTGAAACTACCATTGAAGTATTGGTTGGCCTTCATATTGTTTCCTATTCAAGATAAAACATCTTGTAGCCACATGGGCATCTCAAATCTACCACTCGTGAGGAATTTGCAATGTGAAAGACAGATCAGTTCTCTCCCATGTTCTGGCCTTGAATCAACAAATCATTTGTGCTGGTGCTTTTCTTTATGTGATGAAGTGCCTGAAAGAACTTTAGCTTCCATGCTCATAACACCGAATATAACAGGACGTGAGCACACTTCACACCTTGCAAGATAAACCTATCATCAATCATCATTTGACATAAAAAAAGAAAACTTCTTCGTGTCCTTATAATGCAGTTCAACTCGCAAAGGCCTCCTCTTGGAGTTGCCAGCTAAAAGCCAAACCCACCCAGGAAAATCTTATTGTAAGTTACATGTAAAGTTTTTATGAGATGAACTATGAACTTTAAAAAGTCTGAAATCTTTAGCAATTGCTTATTGCCTGCAGGATAGATGCAGTTAGTATAGTGCCTTGTGGGCATGCCCTTAGCTGCAATCCTTATTGATGTTCCTTTGCTACTGCTTTCAAAACTGTTAAAATTCCTTCACTCAAGTGTTCTTAGCACTTATGTTGATAGGGAATACTTCAAAGGATACATCTTTACTTTATCAAATCTGCTCTAATTTTGTAGACAGAATCAAAGAGGTTCATTTTAAGTCTAGTCAAGTTTGCCAACTGTCCTAAGCTCAAGAAATCAATTTTATGTTGCCATGTAATCAACTTAAATGAGAAGCCCGGAACACAACAGGGCAAACTTCTCCCTGATGAAACTACATTTTCTTCAGCACATTTACACCAGGAATAATTTTGTCCCACTATTCTTGCTCTCACGCTTTTTCTATTTCTCCCATTCTTCTCAAAGTTTCCCTTATGTATTCAACTGCACGGCTCTATTGATGAGCAGCTGACACATCAGTCCCCAAACATAGCTCTCAGTGGTGTCTGTTGAAAGTACAGCATCATGTACTTGATTCTCTTTCTCATAGAAGTCTCTTCTGGCACAAAGAACTTACTGGGTGTTCTCATGCCATTATTACAACAGCAAGGTATATAATGAATGTCCGTGTACTTGGCAAGCTTTTGTGAACAAGTAGCAAAAGACAAAACAGGAGTTTTGCAGCTGAAGTCCAGGACATTAGCCTTCGCCTACTGCAGCAATGAACACACTTTTTTTTTTTTTTTTCTCTTAACAACTTAAATACAATTATAAACCTTTTGTCAGTGCTACTGACTTATCCCTCATGTTGTGTTTGGTGCCACACATAGCTGTGCGTCTAGTTGAAGCTATAGTTTGAGTTATTATGAATTTTATAATCATGATACAAAAGAGATTTTTTTTTTGTTTGGGTTTTTTTCGTCTTATAAAATCATTGTAGAGAGAGTCTAAACTAAAGAATGAGATCTGAACACACTAAACAATTTCTGCAGGAAAAAATTATGCAAAACCAATAAAGCTATGAATCTTTTTGAGCAAGGTGCTTATCTGTATCTGGAATAGATCGTGTTTCCAGAACAGAATTTACATAGAAAGTTCATCAAAAATCTTCATTCCTTTCCCAGTTGCATGAATAGACCTTTAAAAATTATTCTTACCATGAAGTGGGATCTGGCCTACTTCAGACTTTAGGAATAACAGGATCAGTTTGGTTTTGTTCTTTTTCAAACCCTTCTCATAAGCATAGACTCAGAAAAGTTTTGCTGCAAATTAGACTCACAGTCTTCAGAACTACGATTAGGACCCTTTGTAATACACCTTGCACCATATACAACAGATTGGAGATTATTACCCTCTTGAGAAACATTTCCTTTGGAACCTATCCAAAATCAATGCAGATTCAAAGATGCAAAATGTGTGGCAGAACTGTTATGCAACTTCTTTTAAAAAGTCCTAGAGATGTAAGATTAATCCTGTCTTGGCAATAGTAATTGACTCTACAGAGTATCCCCAGTTTCCAGAAAGAGAATATTCTCCTTCCTCATAAATTTAACCTCAGAAAGTTTTCTCTGATATTTAGTTTCAGTTTTTACTTTCAGGGGTATTTTGATTAGACTATGAAACACTAAAAAAATGTCTCCTGTGCTAATTCTGTAGTCACATTAAAAACTCAGTAACAAAAAGCCATCCATTAACGTTCTTACCTCTTCAGTATAAATGAAATGAAAGTCCAACCCTGATGCAGGCGCAGCGGTCATACTCATGTCGAGTTCAGCCATATTTCCATTTGAAAGTAGATATACTCCATGAAGATTCTCATTCCTGCTTTGTCTTCTACTTACATCTTCTGACAGGGAACTGACAGTGTCCTGGAACTTAAAAAAGATGGCAAAGCAAAGTCAAGACATCCACAGCCACTTACATTGGCTCCAACATACTGCTTTTTGAGTAAAGAATTTTACATATTCTCATCAATTTAGAGTTGTAGTCAAGTCTCTTCAAAAGGCCAACACAAAAAAATATGTAAAGTACATACAGGAATACATAAACACATACAAAAAGAAAAAGGTTGCAGTTCAGCTTAAATATCACTTGTTTTGTCTTGTGCTTCCAGTTCCCTGGCTCAAGGCCTTCAGTACATAAGAAATGTGGAGTTCAGGCTTCATGAGTCTGGATTGCAGAGCAGAAATTCTGAATGTGTATGTAAATACATATATGTATATATACAATTAAGTGTATTAGTGTTATTTAAATACAGTGATGCCTCATCTTCTGCCTGAGTATCAAAGGACAGCCACTGAAGTAAATGACCATAGATTAACTCTTCCAAACGAACACGACATCCAGAGGAGTGTAGATGTAGTGTGTGTACATGTCCAGGTATGCAACCGCACGTGAATACACCAGTAGACAAAGTATATGGGTATTTGTGGGTATCAATCCATAAAGCATCTGTGTTGCTGTGTGGAGAACTTTCTACATGAAAGGACACACTTATGCCTATCCACACAGCGTGCATATGTACGTAAGCAGAGTCACTGACAACTAGAGGAGTGAGCATATAAAGTGTGCGTATGTGCCAATTAAGCTGACGAGACATGGCTCTGAATCCTGCGATTCCAAAAAGGCAGCAGTGAGAAGCAGAGTGACTGGATCTGCTGCCGTGTGGGAGACAGGCAGCCAGCAAAGAGGGAGCTTCGGCATGATTGACACGGAAGCATTGTGCTACTCTGCGAGTCTTTGTTGTTGTCCTATACAGTCTCATTTGTTTTTCTTGGCACTCCCCACAGTTCATTTAGTGGCAGCACCACTTGAAGAGATTGTGGCATCTGGTGGGGAGGGAGGGAAGGGAGCCATTCAAAGTAACAGTAACTTTTAAAAAGAAAAGTTCTTTCAATATTTTAGTTGTCTAAATATTTTACAAATGCTTTTGTATTTCATACAGGCAAGAAGGTGAAGGGATTTTCAGCTCTGTCTGTGTAGTGATGAAAGCAAGCAAGAAGTGACCCTGCTGTTAAATAGGCCCATTTCCAGAGTTTAGAAGGACTCTCATTTGATATTCTCAACAAGAGATGTTCCTCATTATTAATCTTTACGTTAAGTTTGTGCAATTCCTCATTATTAACCTTTACATGAAGTTTGTGCAATTCCTGAGTGCTTCCCTCAAGACATTCCCTTAGGACTGTTTTTTTACCTTTCTTCCCTTTTGAAATGCGAGTGCAACAAACGTGCAGACTGAGCCCAGTGCCAGCACAGGCACGATGTCCCCTGCATCCTATGCCGGCTGAAAAACCACCTTCTCCTGAGGCAGGTAGAAGGAGGGTTGCTCTTCTAGCATGTAGAGGAGGGTTGCCCTTCCAAAGGGTTAAGGCATTTTTGAATACAGATTCGTATCTTGAGCACAGAAAACAGCACGTCGGGATGAACAAGAAAAAAAGATCCTGTTTAGTTTCAGTGTGTGACATTTGCCTGGGGGAAGAAAGTGCAGAGCTCATTGGAAATCCTATTGTTGAAACTCTGACCAGTCAGTTATAAAGTGTCATGATTTAATATGCCAGAGTTGTTTCCATTTTCAGGGTCAATCACTCCATCCGTGTATGTGTATGTGAGTGTGTGTGTGGTGAGCCTGTGCATTTAAAAGAACATTTTCAGGTTTTATGTTGCTTAATTTCCTTTACAGGAATTAATTTTGTTTTCAGTAGAACAGATCTCCAGCAAGATTGCTTCCTTCACAGCACGTGGAGGCACATTTTCCAACATCAAACCATCTGATCAAAGCAATGGAAGTTAGAGATTGAAGCAATAATTATGACCTTGATCAGGGTTTATTCTGTTACATGATTAATCATACATGATATTTAAAAATATCAGGTGCCTGCCTGCTGCTGGTGTGAATTTAAACTGAAAACATCACTTACAAAATAGCTGGAAGAAAGGTCAACAAATCTGAGCTTGTTATGGCAACCTGCAAGTCCTACACATTTCAGTGTTTAGACATCAGTTTGCGATACCTGTTTTCTTTTATGACTCTGGGCTTTGTTACCAACTTACCATTAATAGGGTTCAGCCAATGCAGATCTTTTGACTCTTTTTCTCTCTGTCCTCACCTGTCAGCCTCTTCTTCATCAACTATATTTATTACAATCAAGCCCTGTCAACTGTCACAGCTTACATACAGTCTGCCAGTAAATATGTCTTTCCAGTCATTAGACATTCCTTCCAGTCACCTTGGGATTTCTACCTTGTCTATCTCACTCCAAAAAAACTTTTGTTCAGAAGTATTAGACTCCCACAGAGCAGTGTCAGCTTGGGGCCATTACTGTTAGGAAGTGACAGAAAACACCAAACTGTCACTCATTAGGATCTAGTTTTTCCAGAGTTGATGTAAGTCAGATTTAGCCCCAAAACGAATCATGATTTATTTAATATATTTGCTTCTACAAGTGTCAGCTCATCAACTTAAAATGTTTCTCCTTTAACTCTACTGAGGCCTGTACAGAAAGTTTTCTTTGAAACCTAGTTTTTGCTCTAAGGCTCAATAATTAGAACAGAATCGAGAACGTCAAGTTTCTGCTCTACAGGTGCACTTTAGTAGCCCTTGGTTTTATAATTATATGTACAAAGCATTCATGTTAGAATTAAGGCTGGACACGTGAGAAACTACCACCTGGTGGGTAAGCTCTTTTTATGCTTGCTCACAAGTCCGAGGTGAGATAATGCAAGTCTATGCATAAGTTTAAAGCGAGAAAAAAATTAGCTAGCGGAGCAAGGATATAAAAAGAATAAAATGACTATTATTTCCTGATTATGCTGAGAACTGTCTCCCTAAAGGAACTGTATTCCATCCATCCAGAGGAAAACAATACCAGTGAGGTATATTCAGAAGTGCTTCTGCAATTGTACCTATAGTAAAAGACTTTGCTGAGAGGCATAAACCCCAAATGGTCCCCTGTGTCTCCAAAAGTGTGCATGTCAAACTGGGTTGGTACTGGGATGTGTACTAGTATCTTATCCCATGTAAAGTTGAGCGTGACAAGCAGAGGGCCTGGAAGGTCAGTGGATCACAGAGAAATGTAAAAGTAGTAAGTCACGTCTCCACCGGAAAAAGTGAGAGGAAAGAGGGGAAGTATAAAGGCCCAGGACTGTTAATCCAAAAGATTTGAATTGCTTGCAACTCAGTCACCAGAGAGTGAGAGTCATATCCCTCACTGGTAGAAAACAATACAGCTTGAGTGACTCCAGTGAATTTACAGAGCTAAGTAACACAGAGAAAATGTCAGTAGCCTGATTTTGCATTCAAACAAGGATATCATCATTAGTGATTCACTTACAGAGCAGCTATTACAGGCTGTGGGGGAACTATGCGGTGTTAGAAATAGCATGTTTGTATCAATAGTTGGTTTCACTATCAAAATGCAAACATCTCTGATGTAGAAAGAGTGTCTCTAAAATCACAGTTTATATTGAACAGGGATATACACGCAAGTGGGGGAGAATAAATAAACTGTTCCATAAATTTTAAGTCTTCTGGGATTTATAGCGGGCACAATTACCGATTTCTTGTTCTTTGTTTTCTGGCTGTGAAAATGATTCCTGACACAAATTGCCATCTGAGATTAGATATGGAGCACAGATTATGACAGTCATCAAGGAGGTCAGCTGGGTTTATGAGTCATCTACAGGATTCCCAATAGCTGTGATCGAACAGGCTTGACCCTGACAATAGTGTAAGTGGGAACAGATTTCACCATCAAGGACATTGAAAATCGTAGGTCATTTGAGGTTTCCATCCTAAACTGTGGGGTTCATCCAGTGTAACTCCTGACCACTATGGGACTTCAGCAGTCTCAGGATGCCAGGACTGGGGTGGCAAGGAACAATGGGACTTTTAAAGCTACTTGCTTGGAGCAACATGCTGGACTAAAAATCTTTGGGAAACCACGTCTAAAAGTTGTGTGTTGTACTGCAAGGTAATCCTTCAATATTGCTCTGTTAACAAATAAGATCAGCTATAAATTTTCCTGACAAGGTTAAGCTCATTTTCTGCCTTTTCATATGGCAACTCCAGAAATGTCCTCTGCTTGAAAAACAGATGCTTTTTAATGTTTTCGAGATACTAGGAGAAGAAGTTGGTACTTATATTTTTTAGCATTGAAACCCCAGGTTGCAGCTAATGAATATTGTACAAATTTTCTTTTGTTTGACCTGGTGAATGGTGAAGAGCCGCTACCTGCTGGTAGCTAAACATAACTCATCATAATTTCCAACTTCCTACTGAAGAGAAGCAGTGTTAATTATAAAACAAGGGAATAAAGGGTAAAAGGAAGAGGAATACCATTTACCATGGAGTGGGAAAGCCTATTATCTGCCAGCATCACAGCCCGAGTTCTGTACTAATTTTGCAATATTTAAAGCTACATCAGGCTCCTAAACAGTGCAGAGATTGGTATTTCTAACATGCTTTTCGGTCCCTCACCATGCTTCTCAACTTAATTTCTGCCTTTAGAGTGCTTTTCTCCAGCTGGATTGCTCACAGCACCTGCTGCCTGAAGGACCACACCACCTTCCAAGATGTATACTCACTAAACAGGCTAGCCCATACAATGCCATGCACAGCGAGGTCTTGCCAGGTTTGTACCAGATAACACCTTTCTACATCTGTCAAGGAGGTTTAGGTGAATCCACTGAAAGGCTCAGCTACATAAAAACCTCTCCGGAGCTCCAGGAAAAAAACAACCAGTGTCTCCTTCTTTTGTTGGCAAGGAGTGCCAAGGTGGTGCCTATACCCAGGCACAAAGGAAGAGATAGGCCAAATTTTATTATGCTTTTCTTTTGAGAAAAATCCAAAGATACAGTCTGTGGGATGGCATTAATATGATGAATAGGTCCAAATCCAAAACCACCAGCATAATGCACACTGAAAGAGTCTGAAATATTGCTGACGTGCAAAACAAAAAGTAAAGTAGGGCCATCTCAAACAAATATACCAATATCAATAAAGTCTTGCAACCCTTTTGGAAACACATATACATTTATATGGTTGGAAGGCAAAGATCAGAGGATTTAATGGACCTTTCCCCAAGGAAAGACATGCTCGCTGCTGGAGTTGCTCTGAAACTGCCTCCTCGCTTTTTGACTCATGTGATCTAGGAATCCATGCTACAAAAATCTATCTTATCACAGTGGACAGACTCCCAACAGAGTCAGCATGCTTGTAACAGCCCTAAGATTTAAGATTTATACATGAGATGGCAAAATGGTTGTCACAAAGCAGTTTGAGAAAGCAAAAAAAAAGTGACCACAGATACGCCAACCACACTGGGAAACAAATGAAGGACGCAGCACAGTCTGAAAAGAGACAAGATGGCTAGGACTTGGCAAATCTATCCTCAGTGTCTTCCTCAGCGAAACCCAAATCAAGATCTGCAACAGGAACATCTTAAGGAAGTAAGTGTCAACAACACAGCATGATTTCCACCTTTTCATAGGAAGGCAATAATTTTTGTCTCCCTCAGCCTCCCACAAGAGTCTGTTCAGTACCCTCTCAGAGGATAACATGACTCAACCAAAATCAGCTGCAGAACTTGCTGGAACTCCAGTTCTTCACAGTCATTCCCATCGTACCTTTGATTTTTAAACACTTTTTCCCCTCAGATATGTCCTTTCATTCATTACGTAAAAAATCTTGAACCAACCTAAAGCCCTTCATCACTGACCTAAAGAGGATACCCTAAAAAGGAGACACTAGGTTCTTTTTGACAAGTCATCTAAAATACTTACACTGACCTGACTGTTGCACTCAGTCTTCTTGGTATGAAAAAAAAAATAATAAATGTTTGTACATTGACTGCAGTAACACAATTACGCAGACTGCAACCAACAAAGAAAATAATAATTGCTGGAGGTGTAGACAAGGGGAGCGGGGTGTGGGGAAGGAGGAATGAAGGAAACCTCAAGGTTAAACGAGCAATGGGTCGGGGCACACACAAAAAAAGCACAGACAAGAGAAATCTTCCAGCGTAATTTTGAAACTAAAGGCAGACTGAATCATATTATGCAGGTGTACTGAAAGCACTTTGCTGCATTATGCCATCTCAAGTTCTTGCTCCTATTTCCTTTTGTCAAGAGGTCTTTGATTGAAGACAAGATTGTCTTCCAAAGAAAGGATAAAATGTCATATGAATAGCTCAAGTGATAGACTGCAGTATCTTGGATGCAGCAAGAAAAAGCAATGCTAATGGATTTGTACAGTAAATAATATGGGGCAAGAGGGAGAAACAATCACGCCTAGCACAAGAATAGAGAAGGCCGCTTGAACCTCCATAATTTGCAGTGATTGCCATGTGTTGTTGCTCAGCTCAAGGTACTTCAAGCTGGAGGAGAAGGGCTTCCAAATTTCCCTCATAAAAAAAGGGAGACACACCAACTTTTAAGTAACTTAAGCTCTGATTATTTTTATTATCCTTTTTATTGTTCTGATTTTCTAGCTCCTCAAAACACCTTGTTGCAAAACATCTGTCCTCATTCCTGAGATATGGTGCACTCCTAACAGATCACAGCAACTGGACTGTAAGCTGGGAAAAAGAAGTCCATCTCTGACTGGATGGTCACAGTGCAGTTTTACTGTCCCACAACTGAAAGGCCCAAACTTCCTAAGCCTCTCCTGTAGCCATACGAAGCGAAATTTGTTCTTCAAGAGACCTGCCTCACCTAAAGTTTTGCCAGTTCAGTGGGAGATAAGGACTTGCTAAGCAGGCAAGAGTAGGTTCTCAATGGATGATAGGAAAGGAGAGTAAAACTCACTAGCTGCAGATATCCCACTGGAATAAACTCATCTCACAAAAAGTTGTATAGAGATAAGCAAGCTGGATGCACCGTGACTTTCCAGACTGGGTTGCTGTTCTGTTTCTGGAGTTAAATACGTACTGCCTGCTCTATTAGAATAACACAACAACAGCAGTTCCACTGCATGGCTGGTGGGTTACTGGTCCCAAAGCTCTCCAGGTTGGAGATACCAAGGCCCAAGCAGCCAGCGTAGCCTCGGCTCCAGCCAGCCCCAGCTCAGACAAATGAGTCTTTGGGCATCAACCTCAGTGTAGCCTTGTGGACGGCCGTGCTGTCTCACATATGGAGGTGAGCTTGGCTTGGCTCACAGAGACGTGATACACCTTTCCAGTCCCCCTACTTTCTTTCACCCTGACAGCCCCTCTGCTCTGCTCCTATCCACTCACTACACACATACATAACTGCCTTTCTCCTTCTGATCCTTCCCCACCAATCTTTTCCAAATGCTTTCTACAGTTGTAGCCGTACTCACTCTCCCTGGCTCCAATTTCTGCTTCTTTCGATCCCTTCTGTTTAATATTGGGTCCAAAACTTGTTCCCTCAGGGACTTCTCATTGTGCTGTTCATCGGCATGGCTGCCTTCCCATTCCCCTCCTGTGTCCCAGGCACCAGCAGAGGAGATCACAAATCTCTACCTTGTTGGCATCCTAAAAAATATTAACCAACAACATGTGTTGGGTTTTTTGCCTTCAAGCTATTAAAGTATTTGGCTTTGATCAGTGTGAATTTTATATCACGAGTTTCACAGCCCTTGGTGCTCTTGTATTCCTTTCTTTAGTTGGTGCTGGGGTTCCTTTTCTTCCTGAATTGTCTAAAGACTGTCTCAGAAAAAAAAAAACAATTTCTGGATGAGGAGACATGTCTCACTTTATTAAAGTCTGGCATGATTCACACCAAGGGAAAGGTGGACAAAGTGGGCTGCTTTGAGACATTTTCTCCTATTTGGATGCAAACTCAGACTCGCCATCAGTGAGGGCAAGACAGCAACCAGACTCGAAGGTTGAACTCAGCTTTTCGTCCACTAGTACATAACAGAAGGCCTTTCTAAACAGTTACGAATATTGGGTTTCAGATACAAAAAAAATACTTCCAACTCCCTTTGGCCTTTTGGCTGAGATCAGCTGTAGTATCTGTTTGAGATCTGACGTGTGCTGTATTGGGGACGACAGCGCTCACTGGCGGGGGCATGTGCTCTGTAATCTGACAGATCTTGCCTGTCTTCAACTCCTCTGATCCTATGATTTGGCTGCCCTGTGGGCACGCTGTGCACTTACCTGAAGATGCACAAGGAGCTGTGGGATGCCATCACACTGTCAAGACACTTCATGAGATACCAGTAGCAGAAGACTTTCTGGAAATGACACCACATCATCATCCTCTTCATGCTGCTAACTTTGCGGTGCTGTTTCCTAGAGACATCTCATCCTGTTCCAGAACAACAGGTGGGGTAAAAGAGTTGAGATATGAACATTAAAAGCACCATTATCTGGTTTTCTAGCTATTGAGAGCCTAGAGTGAACCCCAGGACTGTGAGTGCCTCTTCGATCACCAAGCTGACTCAGAAAGCTCGGGAGGTGGTAGTGGTAGGAGACTTTGTAGACCACTAAATTAAGCCAGAAAATAGGATGTGTTACTCCTTAAGATCTGTCTAGAACACATCAAGGGGAAGAACTGCACTGTTAGGGGGTCCTCAGTTTGGGAAGCATATGCTGGAGGTCTCATACAGCTCGTAAATAAAACATCACTTGGATTTCTCAACAAAATAAGACAGAGATAGAAAAAAAGAAGTATAGAGGATAATTCTTTTGACGAAAAAGGTACAGATCCAGTAGATCATTCCTGACTGCCATGAAAGACTGTGGTCTCTAGACACCTACAGTTGTACCAAGGGTACAAACAGGAGAGTCCAGGCAAGTAAAGTATGTAGTTGGCTCAAAAGAGCCAAGTAATCAAAAATAGATTGAAAGGAATAAGAAAAGAAGACAGAAAAAATGTAAGTGAAGATTAGAGCTACTTTATAATGGATTTCTTAAGCAGGATAATTATGGAATTGCTGGTAAGTTTAATTCACATATTATTTCAATGAGTAAAAAAATGGTATTTGCAATACTGGTAAGGTACAGGATGAATGAGTGAAGAGCGGGCTACTTGGCAGATCTCCAAAAGGCAATTGTCAACGGAGAGTCACCACTGAATACGATTTTTCCCTAACGAAATCTAGCAATGAGTAGTACTGGTCTGCAACTAGCTGGTGTTTTCTTCACTGGATTCAGTTAGTAAACATCAATAGCCTCATGCATATGAATTAGTCTCAGTAAAAATTATGCCCACATCAGAACATCTCCACAATTCTGTTTTTCGAAAATTTAATCTCATTGAAAATGTTTCTGACCGGCTCCCTTAAAGTCTTTGCTGATTACAGGTGTGGGATAACAGAGAGCCTGGCAGGGGGACAAAAGAGGTTGCTGCTGATGTGGGGACAGCACTTGCAATACACCGAGACTCTTGTCAAGGTGGGAAGAATTGTAAGAGAAGGTATTCTGATACATCCCGAAGCAAAATTATGTAAATGGGAACGCGTGCCCTTCAGAAGTGTCCATGTATCTCCACTGCCTACAGAGGGAGCCTGGGAAATGAGCTGAAGTTAGATGATTAACTTTTAGATACTAGAACTTCTAGTTTGGCTAAACTTAGGTGGGATGTTTCTCACCCTCATAGCAGGGTGAGAATAAGCAGAGAATAAAGAGGCTGGAGAATACACCCCAAGAGAGAATATGCTAGACTATCGGATTCAGTTGTCATGTTAAAAAAGGGCTTTACAAAATTGGAGAAGGCTTAGAAAAGAGCCACGGAAATGATTTACTGACTGTAGATAATGTTTGACAGTAAGAAACATAAAGATCTCACACTGTTTAATTTATCAAAAGGAAGATTAAAAGGTTACTTCATTGCAAGCATTATCTCATAGGAATGGCACGTACTGAAATGCTCTTTAATCTAGCAAGAATGGCACAAATATTTAACATTGAGGGTGATTAGCCACTAGAATGAACCACCAAGGGAAGATATGGATTCTCTCTCTCTCCTGATGTCTTCAAATCAGGTCTGAATACTTTTCTGGCAGATGTGCTTTAATCAAACAAAAGCTATGCTCTAGTCAGATGCAAGTTACTGGGCTGAATGCGGGGGAAAATGGGTGAAAAAAGGATGCACTCCTGGCCTCAAAAATCTACAAATCTGTGAATGCCAAATGTAATTTGAATGTACGTGCAACAATCAGTCTTGCTGCGCTTTAAGGGATAGGAATCCCAAGAGAGTAGGTGGAGATACGCTCCTAGTGTTTATGAACAGCAACTAGCTCTAAAAACTCAGTATCTCATCCAAAACCTAACACTGACTCCTTCCTCAGCCCAGGCATGATCACTGCTTCAAAGAGGGCTACAGAGAGAGAGGTATCAATGATTTTGCTAGGTGGTGGACAGGCATGCACAGCTCTGAGGTCAGAGGGATTTGTCAGCACTTAGTGCCTATGGATGTGAATTGAAGACACCTAATGAAAGCGGAACGCTTCGGGAGTGATTTCAATAGCATCTGAAAGGTGTGTAGGAAAAACAGCCTTTACTTCCAGCAGTCGCTCTGCTCTGAGATCAGAGCAGTGCTTTCAAAATTCCTGCTTTTTGGCATCATCTTTCTTTGTCTCTGTTCTCTCAGTTGCAAAATAATCATATTTCCTGGATTGGACAGCTGAAAGGATTAACATTAGAGTGCTAGTTTTCAACCTGGGTGTCTGCAGACCTCTGGGGAGCTCTGTGGTCTACTTCTAAGGTGTCTGTGAGAGGTGGCTAAGAAAAACAAGTCCATTTATGCTGTACAGCACTTTAAAAATGTGCATTTCAAAGGGACCCACTCCTCTGGAAAACGCTTCACGGTCCACAAATCAAAAAAAGGTGAAAACCAAAGAAACAGAAACTGAGAAAGAAGCCTGTAAGTGATCGGTGTTTTGTAGCCACTTTCCGTTTATGGCAGCCAGGGGTGCTCAGCCTCGTTAGGGAGCAAGGGCAAGGAGCCTCCCCAGCTGTACCCCTGCCCACTTCTGCCTTCCCAGGCAGCACTAAGGGCTCTGCCCAAGAAGCCCATTGGCAGGCTGTGGGGAACGCTGCCTCCTCTCTAGCCCCGACCAGAAGCAACTGCAAACAATAGAATTAAGCAAAAAGTGCCATAGGAAGCACCTGCATCTAAAGTATCCCCCAAATCTCCCAGCTCCCTGGCTGACACCTTCCACCTCCCACCAATCTCATTGCCAAGCTGACAGGTTTTTGATTGTCTCCTCTCTGGGGTGAGCAGCGGGGCCCGTAGCGCTGCTGATCGCTCTCCCAGCAGCCTCTGACGCCGGTACGTTCAGGATCACTTCTCATCTTTGTCTCTAGCCTCTGTCACTTTCACCTATTCCCGTGAGTTTGGAGCATTTTTTTTTCCCTCCCCTTCTTTTTTTAAAGAAAAAGCTTTGCTTGCCAAGCAAGTTTTTTTTCCTTCCTGAACTCTTAGACTTCCAACCTTGACGCAGACACAGAAATACTATTCGAAAGGTGAAAGTTTACTGTCTCAAATAACAATGCCAGCTGCTATCTTGGTAACAAGTTCCTTTTCTGTTGAAGAAGGGATGAGAGGGTGGGGAGAAGGCAGCAGCTTGGATGCCTAATGCTATGGGACTATTTTGGTACCCAAGAGTTGCAGTCTAAAGGTGTCTGTCTCTCCAGGTGGCCTGAGAAAAAGCTCTGCATTGGGAGAGGGAATAGGAGGCTACGCCTGGGTGCAGAGCATCTGCCTGGCCTTGGGGAAGAGTATCCACCTCCCTTGTGCCTCTGCTATCTGAATTGTCACCAGGAATATAAACCCTCGGTAGCTTGCTCAGGTAAAAAATCAGGTAAAAACCGAGATAAACGGATAAGGTGCAATAAGGAAAAGGTATTCAAATGACATCTTTTGGGGCTAAGCTGCTCCTCTAATGATAACTTTTCTGGTGGGCATCAGACTGTGTGGCTCATTTACAGCTGTAGAAAGGGTTTTCTACTATGCATGCTTTTTAAAGTGTTTTGGACTGTTTCTTTTACAATGTTGATTTTTTTTTATTTTTTAAATCATTACCAAACAGCCTCTAAAAATCAGACTAACAATTCACATTTACAAGAGACATTCATCTCACTTTTAATCTTCGAATCCTAGCTCTTCTTTAATCTTAATACTCTAGCTTTGTATTTGAGCTTTGTATTTGCATGCAGAGTTTAAGTAAACAGTCAAGGTATCAAATAACAAAGTACAGAAGCTCTAGGAGCTGAAATGGTAAATAAGAAATATATATTGTAACATGCAGGCTTGACACTGGACAGTTTGAAATATCATACTGCTGCAGGAGAATTCACAATGTTATTTCATTGACATCTGACTCCAAATTCTTTCATCATTTTGACATTATCAACTACATAATAAAACAAGCTTTTCCTTTTTTGGTTTAGATACATAATTTATGATTTTTATCAATAAAGGGTTATTTTTTTTTAAGAAGTCATAGCCACAGAAAGCTTTGTGCTGTTTTTTTTAAAGCTTCAATGACAGCAAGATGTACATATCCAGTACAATCATGGATCCAACGTTCATATTTATTTTATATATAAATGATTATAAATATACATATACAAACCTACTGTTAATAACATTTTTAAAAATCTGAATTCTTGAGGTAGTTACTTGAGACACTGCTTTATGAGAAACAATTGTATCCACAGGATGTAAGTTATGCATATGAACTAAATTGAAGATGGCACTTCGTTAAGGTAGCTCACAATACTAGGGTGGTGAAAGGAGTGCCAAGAATGAGTGAAATTGTGTATACATGTGTGTGTGAGGAATGGCAGTGTGTCCTGTGCTCGGCACGGGCACGGCAAATGGAGAAGAGGCTTTGACTCTCCATCCACACACCCCCAGCCAACCCCATCTTGCTGTGGCTCTGGCATCCTGCATCAATCCATTGGGGACACTGGGCAGCACCACAGGGTGTGCCAATGTTCCCCCTGACCTCCCTCCTCCTCCTTCTACACCTGCTAAGGGAAGGAAGAGTTAAACCTCGGTGATTTGCACACACACACCCCTTCACTACTTCCTATCACTGCCTGAATTGCTGGAGCTTTGTACATCTGGTTCAATTCATTCCCAACGATTCAGGTTCTCGTTTTTCCCCTCCCTCGGGGACACCTTTCCTGAGTCTTGCTGTGGAGCCTGACCCCGGTGCCAGCAGGATAGAGCCCCAGGAAGTCCCAACAGCCTCATCCTGACTGCGAATACCCAGCTGGGTTTTAAACGCATTGCATCAGAGAGCAGTAGGTCACCACATTAATCAGGAACTCTGAAATCCTCCGAGACACCTTGTTGGGAGTGGTTACTGGGTTCTGGCTAGTCTTAAACATAATTTAAAAGACTTTGGGGTTATTTTAAGGCTTTTCCTTCCCTCAGCCCTATCTCTATGCAAATGCTGTCTTCTACTTCTCTACTGCCGACTGCTTCTAACAGACATATTATTTTGCTTCTCTGGCCTACTTTGTTGCAGACAAAGTTTTGACTATCCGAGTTCTTTTTTATTCCATTTTACATTTTTAATGCTGTGTTGTAAAACGTCCTTCCTCTTGAGCAGTAATAAAAACCTTTTTCCCCCCTCCCCTCTTCAGATTTCTTTTATAACACATTCAGCATTTTCTGGGACATAATTAAAACATCAAACAGTTTTCCTGCTGGTTATGCTAAAATCTGAATGCTTGAGTCTGTTGGCATTATTGAAAATTAAAATGTACTATTCTTGAGTGTATTTAGGATGCCCTTAAATAACTATCAAAAATGATTTTGTTCTGCTTTATATACAGACTGGCACCATAATGCTAAAGTACCTGTACTAAATAATGTCTCTAATTGGTAGCATGAGGATACTTTTTTAAAGTATAAAATATGTATTTTTGTTCACTATTTTTCCTAGACTAATGTGTCTAATTTTCCCATACAACATTATCCCCAAGGAAAAACATAGATGGAAAGACCATTACCAATACATGAAGTTCAGCGGTTCTCTCTCTTTAGATGTAATTGCTATCAAGGAGGCTGGCAGCAGGGTAATTTTAGTTCAAATGAGTACATAGCCTGAAAAAGGATAAATCAACCTTTGTAGGTCTGAAATTAGATCCCAGTGTGGGATTGTTCTAGCTAAGTGTACATCAGGTTCATAAAATAACGTTTTCCAGAATGAAAAGCCCCTGAAATCCAAGGGCAGTAGTGAGCATGGGGCTGGAGAGGGAAGGTTTCACACCCTGCTAGCCCTCCTTCCTCCTCCATTTGCTAGTCATGGCCTCAAATTGTCTTTTTCACCAGGCAAGGAGGGCTCAATGCTGCACCCATTCAAGGCAGTGGAAAGCCTCCCACAGTACCCAAAATCCCTTTCTCAGGATGATTAATACCTTCAGTCCACATTCACAAAGGATCTGAGAAGGGAAGAACTGATTTTATTGGGAAGCTAGAGAGGGACAGTTTTACCAGAATTAGGCACCTAAATATCCCTCTGGCTCTGGACCTAGGGTCCCAGTAGCACTCCCAGGTTACATAGCTGGGATAACAAAACCCATATGTCACCCTCAAACATCCTGCAAGTATCTTTGCGACAGAATCAACTCTCAATAATGCTTTTGTTTATGGCAGAGATTTCTCTTTTCTGCAGCTGCCTCAATGTGGTGAGCAATTACAAATGGGAGACGGCTAGTACACAACACAGAATTCAGGCCACACGTCTGCTTTGGACTGTGTAATATTTCTTGTGTGTTTTTTGAGCCCAAATGCATATATGTGTTGGGCCAAATTGTGAGAGATGTGTTTCCAGGTGTGTCCTTGTGTGTCCTATGGGCAGCTGTGAACCTAGGTCCGCCTTTCCTCCAACAGTTCTGGGAGTTCAATAGCTTCCAACTTGGCACAAGGGAAATCCCTTGTCCCAGGAAAAATCTAGGACCAAAGATTTTATTGGAAGTGCAGGATAGCAGTCTGTATCCCATGTCTGTCCTACGGTATGAGGGGTAAGATCATGCTCATGCTCAAATTTGACCTCATTTTTTTGCTAAGGGCTCCATTTTGGTCAATAAAGTGATTCCAGTTTCATAACCAAATTTTCAGCAAGACAGAGTTCTGTTTTTTCCACACTAAAGAGCATTTAATTAAAAGCAGGACATGTTCCAGCCAGCATCACTTATTCACCATGACTTGGAGAGCCAGGATGCCTGGGAGGTGGCAAGGCCTCCACTATTTGCAATGCCTTGCTGTTTTGAAGAAGATCCCTTGCCCTGTGGTCCACACCTCTTTAGCAAAGAGTATCGAATGGGAAATGTCATAGAGGATCAATTTCTTCAAAAATCTGTCATTCAACTGCTTCTAGAATGAACCTGAATTTTACAGAAACAGTTTGTGGTGCAATTTCTCAGACAACCTCTGACAGCCACTCTGTGGAATGTGTTTCAAGTGCCTTCCTCCTGAAGGTGTTTCAATCTAAAAACCTGGGTACTGCATGTTAGAGTACACGAACTATGTATGATCAACTTATACTGTGGTTCAATATTTCATTTCATTGTCGGTACTTAGGCAAATATTAACCAGTTCCCAAAAAGACAATTGATAAAAGCATTCTTAGGAAAGTAGGGAGGTGACTGAAAATCAAAGAATATATATGGTTCCTTTCCTGAAAAGCAGCCTAACAATTATAGACACTTCTCCTGATTTTGAGGAGGAGAATTTGGCTCAGACTTTCCCACTCTTGCTCTCAGTCTCCCACGAAGTATGGACAACACATTTTCTTAAAGGTTAAAGACAGTCAGCATAACCTCATATGTACAGTGTGCCTGCTCCTTGACCTCAGCTCTCAACATTGTCCAAAGTGTTACTAGAGTGATAGAAATAATAATAAACCTGCTCAAATGCAGAAGATCGCTGAATACATTTCTTAAGCAAAAGACTTCTGTCTCGCTACAACGCGCTGAAGTAAAAACATATCCAGGAGTCGTCCCTGGAGTCTCAAATCATTCTCTCATCACACTGGGTTCAAAGACAATGCAAGTTGTGTAGCATAGCTGAAAGTATCTGCATAAAGCAGTTTCTCTATGATGTTGTTTTGTTTCTGGCTTGCTTTTACCTGGACTATCTGAAGACATTGTTTGAGGCTAAGGAAAAAAATATGAATAATGTTTGGGTCTAGAGATCAAAAAATCAGGCTTATTTCCATAGTCGTTAGTAGCCGGTATCCCATGTGAATCTCTGCTTTTCTAAAGCTGCACTGAAATGCTGGGTGTATTAGGAAGGATTTCTTTTTCTTTTTCTTTTATTTTTCTAAGAGTTTGTTCTTCCTGATTTTTGAAGATGCTGAAAGCTTTTTGATGTCACAAAACCAATCATAAGAGGGAAAACACAAATTTAAATGTGAGATAAAAAGGGCTTTGCATGCATGCATAACAAGAAATCCATTGAACAAAACAAATTACTTACCACCTCCACAATGGCTCTTTGCCTCCAAGGGATGGGCTGGTTCACAATGAGGAGGTGACGGTGATAAAGTCACTGTGATACTGTGATCAGAAAAGCTACAGTAAGAAAAAAAAAAACACCACAACAGGATATAGGGGAAACTAAACTACAAAGAAGGGACTGTGGAAAAAAATGGCTCACCATTCCCCTGGGATTGTGAGTGACTTTCAGTATTCCCCAAAAAGTTTCACTTCAAACATTACAAGGCCGAAGAGGTCTTTTTCTGCGTGCCAGTTCTGGCAGCTGACAAGCTGACAGAGGAAGGCAGAGGAAGGATGATGGCTGGATTTTTCATTCAAATCACTGTTCCCGTTTGGATGTGCCATCTCTGGAATCCCCATTGATGGCAACAAGGTGTGAATTTTCCTGATTTGGAAGGTGGAAGTGATCCCAGGATCTGAGTTTGTTTTTAAGAGGTATGTTTTGGTTTGATTTTGTTTTCTGCTTACAACTCTCCCTTTCTTTCACCATTTTAAAGCCCTGAATGAAGAACGCTAAGGGTTGGGGAAAGGCCAAGAGAGAGATGTGCTTATAAATTTCCTTTACTTTTCTATGCTTCAGTGTTTGGGTACCACTGCAGACTGGTTAGCAAGAAATACTGAAAGTCTGAGGATGCCTCAAAGGCTGCTGTGTATCTGTGTCTACTCCAGAATAAGAATATTAAATATACTTAATTGTAGGACAGAAGCTTTATCTTCATTTGACCAGCTGGTTTTATCCAGAAAATTGAAGAATTTTCTGAGTACAAATTCTTACCTGTGCAGGTCTTATACATACCCTGTGCCCAAGGTGGTTGTAAATTAATTCCTTTGCACCTCTCAACAAGCCCCACTCCATCTGCACTGTAAATGTCTCACCTTGAGAAGGACCTTGCAGAAGGGTTCTCCAAGCCCCCTTTCTACCGGGGTTCAAAACGAGCAGCAGGAAAATCACAAAGCACTCTGAAGTAATTTCCTTTCCAAAACACATGGAATATAGTCAGAGTGACTGGAAATACTTAGCTTTTTTCCATTTTGGTTTTTTTGGTTTGGTTTCTTCCTTTTCCTCTCTTCTTCTATCATTTCCTGTATTTCCTTGGTCGTCAAAAAAGCAGAAGGTAGAAGAAGAGGGAAAAGAATAGAGATGATGATCAAACAGAAAAATAAATTAAAGGTTTACTTGATTTTTGAGCAATGAACAAAAATCTGAAACACTTCTATGAAGAGTTGTTTGTTTTGTTGTTTGTTTTTTTTTTAAAAAAAAATCATTGATTTAATGATATTTTGAAATAAGAGTTTCTTTTCTTTCTTTGCATGACTTTTTTCACTCTTCAGTATCCTTTTTATGTGAGCTGGAAATTTTCCTGCCTGTTATTGAGCCGTTTGCCATGCCATGGTCTTCTTCTGCTATTCCATCACAGAAAATCCTTTGGTCACAGTTTGATGGTCAGCAACCTTCAGCTTTCATTCCTATCAAATCTCAGCTACCTGTGAAAATTACTACTGTCAAAGGGTTTGTTCAGAATCCTCTGCTGTCAGTAAAAACAGTCCATAGCTTTCAGTGGTGTTTTGGGATCAGATACGACTTAATTTGGTGGACCACTGATCAATTCTTCCTCCAGCATGATTATCATAAGGCCATCCTTGCCATGTGTTCACTGATTTATGTTATAAGAGTTATCCTTGGTTCTTGATGCCAAAACAATTGTTCTGAAATGTGGTGGTTATCACATCATATTGAAAATTATAAATTTGAACTAAATTTTACTTCAAACGTTCCCACTGTATGTTTGGAACTCTACTTTTACTGTCAGGGAGGAAAATATGTCTCAAGTACATAGAGGCTACACAGAATGAGTAACAGTGCTAGCAGAAGCCTGAAGGAGATTTAAGAAGTCTTCTGCTACTTCAAGTAAGCATCTCTCTGAAGAGCTGTTGCTTTTACCAGTAGTACTATGTCTTGAGGATCTGAAGAGCATTTCCATCACTGAGAGGAGCTGTAGAGAGTTATACAATAATCACCTACAAATTTGACAAAGCAAAGTCAGGATCTTAATACTGCAATTCATTTCCTTTGATATATTATCTGTCATCTCCCCCCTCCCACACAACCTCTTTATACTGAGAGGAAGATGGCACATCACCTATTCCCTTGACTATTGAGAGAGACAGCTACTCTCCTCCCCTTTTTGCCTCTCCCTCTCAGTCTCTTTCTTTTTCTCGCTAGCCCTTTTTTGTCCCTGATTCCTTCTGGTTTCTTCTTCCATCTTTTCAAGAATCTTTTATGGCTCTCTCAAAGAAGAAGGATAATTCCTGTTTGCTTCAGCTTGACACAAAATACTGCAGTGGAGAGACAGCTCACGATGAGGGCATCAACCATGTGGCCCACAACCAAGTGCGGGTGTCCCAGTACGCTCCTTTAGGTATGCCCTGGCTGTGTTTTAAGCAAAGGTCCAAACTCTATTCATTTCACTTTCAAAGAGCCTGAACAGGCCTTCGGGGAGCTCTGAAGTCCAGGGGAAGAGAAAGCTTGCATTCATGCTGCCCTCTGAGCAGGGAGGACAGTCCTGGCTGTGGACATATCTGCATGCCTGCATTTGCCACCCAGCTGCCCTGGGGAGCTACAGGGCATGAGATCTACATGGCGCAAGAGTTTGGAGCTGAGTGATAATATTTATACAGCCAGGCTTTTCATTACCATGGGCTTCTTTGTCACTAGCTCTTACTAGCTAGAAGAGGCTAAAGAAACCTTGGTTACAATTCTTTTAGTATTTCATTTTCTTCTCAGACTTTATGGCATAAAGACTACCTATGGTTTCAAGTGTGATTCACATGGCATATCCAGCCCGCAAAGTTACATCGACTCAAAATTTTGATAGAAACTCTGAAGGCTACAAGACCGGGGTTTATTTATATCTCTCATAATCTCTCTGAAATCCTAGGAGTGGAGTCACCCAAATAAGAAGTCACAGTGTTTGGGTTCTTGTCTAACCAAGGCTCATTGATTTTTAAGCACATAAATTCAGAAACTCTAAAGATCCAGCCAAAGACAATACAGCAAGCAGCGCAGCTCAGAGATCACTCTAGGGAGGAGAGGTAGTTGTAAACACTTGAAAATCTTTAAATCCAGTGAATGCTCTAGTTATATTTGGTAGGTCTGACAGGACAAGCAGCCCTAACAATCTGAAACACTGGACAGAATGGAAAGAAAATTTTGCCAAAGATAACTAAAACCTCACAGACCTTTTTGCATTGCCTCCACCAGGAAATGGAGCTATCATGGTCTCAGTCCTCCTAGAGATGTTCTTCCCTCCAGGCAGCTCTGATCCAAGGGATGTGGCAGATGTCTTTTGCACTGGAGATTCACCTCATCTTGTCTCACTTCATGAGGAGTGAAGAAGACCTTTGCAGGAAGCAGAAGCACGGCACTTTCATGCCGGGTGACGGTGCAGCTCAGACGGCAAAGCCATTTGCAAGGTGTCTGCCACCCTCGGCCACTTCTAATGGTCTCTTTGTAGCTGCACATTACAGATGGGTTTAAAATCAGCATTTATACATACATGATTTTGAAGTAGAAAGATTCAATGGCTTTGCTAGAATCTCAGAGGAAGCCCAAGAGAGATGAAAGGCTTGGTTCAGGCACTTCCATGCCACAGGCCAGTACCGTGACCCTGCACTATCGGTCCCCAGCTCCAGGCCTTCAGCTCCTGGCAGCAGCATTATGTGGGGTAGGAATGAAGCCCTCCTAGGTTAAAAAAATGGAAATCCAGCTTTCCAGAAAAATGTCTGGGACTTCTAAAATTACTTCAATTCAATAAGTCCCAGAATTCCTCCGCAGAACAAGGAGCAGATACTGTCCAAAGATACACTGAATATAAGCAAACTGTGGTTCAAAATCAAGAGTCAGGTTTGTGAGCAACAGATGTGAGTAGTAAAGAAACCAAAGAGGTTATAGCTAGATAGATGGGGAAGGAGAACAAGAGCGTTCACAAAAATACCACGGGAGATGAAGTACTAGCGAGAAGTTGAATCCTTCAGTAAACAGAGAGACTGAACTCTTTTCAAATCTGCCTTTAAATAAATACACAAACACAAAGTTTGAACAACAAGAAAACACTGGAGAAAAACAAACCTGTAAAAATAAAGATCATGACAAAGAATGGGTAAGGGAATATAGAAAAAAATAAGAATATAAACAAATCAGCTTTCCAGATTGCATACAACCCAGAACACTTAGGGAATTGAATAACAAATTTGTTGTACCACCAACAATTAGTTTTTGACAAATCATGGGAGATTGCTAGGGCCTGGAGCAAAGCAAATATTGTGCAAATTTTTCAGAGAGCTGAAGCGTGATCCCAACAATTACCATCTCATACGTCAGTTTTCATTCCCTGGTAGCATAACAGCACAAATATTTTCCTGAGACTTACGGAGTGACTTGTTCGTTACCCGCAGATGATCCAGGATAGTCCAACACAACTATGATCCCAACCAGGGGAAAGGAGAATGACTCGCTCAGCTGGGATGCATCCAGCAGCATGTCTGGATCCCACAGTGTAACCCTATGCAGAAAATACACAGGATGATGCTGAACAAACTATTTTCCAAACTATAAATGACGTTGATGCTCTGCATAAGCTAATTAGTCTTGATACTAATTTACTTGATCCAAAACTCAGTGATGCTGTGGAAGGCATGTGTTTGCACTCATGAAGAGCCCGCGCAGAAATAATCCCAGCTCAGCCACACGTTGTAGGGACAACCCACCCATCTCTCAGATCCCACATTCCTAGAAATGAATCGGGAAGGGATTCAGAGAAAATGAAAAGATCTACAGATGGCCTAAAAAAAACCCCACATTGTTAACATAAAAAAAAAATTAAATAATAAATGGAGAGACAATGAATAAGCAGCCACTGATGCAGTCAGGCTAATGCCTGGAGCTGTTTGTCCAGCTTCTGGGAAAGGGCTAAGGCAAGATTCCTTTCCTTAATTTCTTGTTCCCACCCAAAGTCTGCTGGCTTTGACTTTGTGCAAGGCATATATATTTCATCTATAATCATTATTTCTGGATATTTTTTAGGGCCAGGAGGGACCATTAGATCATACGTTCTGGCCTCCTGCATAACACATGCCGTAGAATTTCATCCAAAAAGGTAATGAACTATTCACCTCAGTTGTGGCAGTGGATGAGGGCTGAACCTGTGACTGTTTGATTCGGCGACTTTTGGGGGGATTGCAGATGAATTTTGACATTTCTTCATACAGATTCTGCAAAGCATCTTCATGTAGAAAATCCCATGTGATAAACAATTCTACTTTAAAAAAAAACACTACTTGGAGAAAGACAAAAGAGGCGGGAGATGAAAGTCCACAGAGTAAATGGAAAAATTCAGAGATTACCAGCTTTTTCCAAATTTTATATCAACCTTTTTGTTCTTGTCCTCTTCCTAGTTAACTTTCATCAAAATAACCAGACACAAGCATTAGGGAAACTAAATGATAGTTTAGTCTCCAAAGAGGGTGGGTGAGGGTGGATCTTACTGAAATGTGTTTCTGTACTAGACTTTATACAACCATTCAGTGTGGTCTAATGTAAGTCAGGCTTTAACAAATATTTTTGCTCAACTTGGTTCCAGGATAAAATTGTAGAAGTTACTGAAAGGTGAAAAAAACCACCTCAATCTATTCAACTTTAAAAAAAAAAAAAAAAAAGACATTTAAGGGGGGTCTAACTGAAGTATACAAAAATCTTAGCTGAATGGATAATATCAATGCATGTTACTACTTTTGATACTGCACAGATGACAGGATCGGGGGCATAAATGGAAGTTCAAAAAACAAATTCAGAGGAGACATAAGGAAGTGCTTTGTCACTCAAAGAATAATAAATGTTTGGAATGGCCTACTGGGCAAGGTTGTTGAGGCAAAGACAGTGGGCTCGTTCAAGAAGCAATTAGATGCTATCCTGGGGGAAACGCTGTATTACAAGAGACAAGCATCAATGTGTTGAATGGCCTTTTCTCATTCCTAACATTTTCTATGTTCTTTTCTCCAGCTTGTACTCTTAAGGGTCTGCAGCCTCAGTGTATGATATCAAAACTGATATCAGGCCCAGCAGTGTTCTCCACTAAACTGGGCCAAGAAGCATAATAAAGATTTGGCCTTGCTATAAAAATGTGCCGCGCTGTACTGCTACCCTGCTTATTCCATGCTGGCTTCTGGGTTTCTAATAAAGGAACAGGCATTGGGCAAAGCACCCAGGGTTCAAAGATTTGTTTCACACCTTGTGTCGAGTCCAGAGCATGCTTTCAAGAAACTGGGGCACCCTGCTCTTCAGGTGGCAGCACTTCAGAGGTGGGCCAGGACAATTCCAGCGCATGCAGGGCTCTTTGGATCCTTCACAACTAAATTCGCTATTCAAATATGCCTTTATTAGTAGTTATTAATATTTTTTGAAAATTGCTCCATCCCTTTCAGCTTACCCATGCTTTCTAATGCTGTTTCTTCTCCTTCCAAGCACAGCGCTGATCCTTTCTCCCTTTTTTTTCCCTTTGCATCTATCAAAAAAGAAGTAAAGTTTGTATTTTTCTTTGGTGTATGCGAGGTCACCCACAGGACAAGCAAGTCTTTAGGAGGTTAAATAATGTACCATGCATCGTGCATGAACCCCCAGAGCAATCAGCTGAAAACGTGCAATTGCATCCCACCTCCTCCCAGAAAAATTGCAGCCCCCACCATGCTGAGGTCCCCTCAGCTGTCCCCCACCATGCTGAGGTCCCCTCAGCTGTCCCGGCACTGGTTGCAGCACACCTGTGTGGTTCTGGGGCAACAAAGAGGGACCTGCAGAGGGTCCCCCTGCAGATGTCCCATTTCGAAGGTGTCCAATTCGGTTGCTGAGGATCACATAGCTCCTGGAGCCCAGCTGACCAAGCTAAGTTCACTCAGAAGCGAGGGGTGATTCAAGATACATCTTAGATTAGCTCTTGTATTGTATTCATCTGATTTATGGGTTATAGAGGAAGCTTCAAGGGCTCTCTGTAGCAGACTGCATTGAGGGACTACAATAAAGATGGTGTCTCCTCCCCTACACTTCCTGGGTATCCTACAACAAGAGGTAGTAGGCAGACACAACCAGGCAGTGAGGAAGTCCTTGAGGACACTCATTTTGCTGTGCACACAGGACTGTGTAGCTCTTATCAAGTATTTCATATGCAGTTCATCAAGGGGGGATTTTAAGGGAATATTTAAAGAATGCTGCATTTGTAGCTGTGTAATTTTATAGGGAAAATCTCCACCAAACATAAGGAGCTGAATAAGAGGAAGTATTAAACTAGTTGAGTGGGTGGGGGGTTGTGGAGACTTATGGGTGTGCAAGAAATGCTCAGCGAAGAAAGGACTGGTGGAGAGGGATGGCAGCCTCTCCCTCTCCAGCCAGGGTAAAGAAGGAATAGGGAATGTCGAGCTGTCACTCTTGCACAGGAGCTAAGACAGTCCCTAATTCAGGGCCATGTAAACAGAAATTAAATTAATGTGAACTGCTGAAAGACTCACACGGCCAGTCCTTTCTTCCCCTAATGCTTCTGCAAGGGTTTTTTATTATTATTTTATTATATTATTATTTTTTGCTGGTGAGGGATTCTTATTATTATGGTTCCAACCTTCATTACAGTGGCTTTGTGCACCAGCACTCCAGGGGAAATGCATATTCAGAATAGCTTTGCAAGTGCTGCGAAGCCATTTGATGTTTGCACCACTAGCTAAATTATTTGCTAACAAAATTTGAGACTTTTTGCCCTTCCAAAGGAACGATTTCACATGTGGTTTTTGGCTTCCTCTGCAGTGGCCCAGCAATATTATTTTATCCCAGCAAAGAGCATATTATTGTTTAATATCACTGCTATATTCCAGCATGTTTCCCAAGATGATAAATGTTGGCACAGAAAAGAGGCAACTTTTTCAAACAATAAGTAATAAATTGTGGAAGGCTGAGGTAAATATTTTTCCATGTCCCCAAACAACTCTGAGTACATTCCTGAGGAGTGTATTGACAGTAAAATGTTTGAGAACAAGAAAATTTGTTGGATCAGGTTGTGGTTGTTGTCCAACCCATAAAATATCAAGAAAATTCCTAGCTCTTTCTACCATCTGTTCCACTGTGTAGTTCTGTTTGCAACTTTAAGTGAAGTATTCAAAATGTCTACTATAGTGAGTATGAATATGAATAAGTTAGTGTGAGAAGTTAAACGGTATCGTTCCAAGGCTTTAGGAAAAAACAAACAAACAAACAAACAAAACCCTGAGACACGAAGTTTGTCAGATACATCCAGATATCTCGGCAATGAATTATTCAAATACCTGAATTCCGCTGCGCAAGTGAGATCTGCAGTGCTGTGGGCACCCATGGCTGCCTGGTCACCTGCAATCCACGCAAGCAAGGTCAAGAAACATTACACACAAGTTGTCAAACACTGAGCACATGCAATGAGCTGCTTGTGAACACATCACGGATAACAAACATCGGGAATTAACTACTAAAAATGTCACCTTAAGATCATATTTGAAAAGAACCCCTGCTAGGGGGTAACCTATAAAAAGAAGAGGATGACCAAAAGTAAAATATTATCTAGTGTAACATTTACCTGCAGGTAGGGCCACCGCAACTACCCTTGTATGCATCCCCTCCAACACAGCACATATAACTGTCCATCTTTACCCCTGTACATACCCTGGAACCTCATCCTTACAAATTCTGCCCCCAGGCTGGTGCACTCACCCGGCAGGACTGCTTGCTTAACCACCAGGAGCCAGAGGGAAAAGGACTAGTGACTGGGAGCTAAGCTGCAGGCCCCTGGCCCCAGTCGCATGAAAATGTGTACCGCATTATATATAGAAAAGGCTACTTGATTATAATTTTTGCACTGATTTCAAAGGATTTTTAGAATTATAAAATATTGAATATGGATGTATTCAACATCCTTCTGGGCCAATACCTGCCAATTTAAATGGAAACTACTAATCTTCCAGCACTGTAAGGGGAAAACATACTCAGTATACATACTCTGTACTTGAGACATAAATAATAAATGCAATTTAAACTGAAATTTGAGCAGACTTTCCATTAAGTAACAGATCACTGTTGGATGGTCATCGTTTTTTATATCTGGCAGAGGGCTGTATCTTAGATATGTAGACATCATGTAGAGATGGGATATTTTGTACGAACATCAATAATGATGTTCCTACATTGCTCATGCTGTGGAAATGCTTCCTACTCATCTCATTATGTTCTGGTGCCACAATGGCAGCATGATGAGTGCAGAGAAATGAGTGAGAAGCCTTCTATGTCTTTGTGTGGTGGGTAAAAAATGGTCGCAAACCAGACGAATGCTTAAATACATTATCTCTTTGACTTTTCGCACTACCCTTCTGGAAAGACCCCGTATATTTAATATCAAAAGGGCAGAGACCACTTACCATGGGAGAAAAAGAGAATGACTGCTTTGTCCTGCTATCTGTATCCCAGGGAGCAGATCACAGAGGAGCAAGATAGTTTCCCTTATGCCTTGAAAGAGGCTGTTGAGAACCCAGAAGCACCTAGATAGAAGTCAGATTCATTCACTCATATCAGTCCCACAGATCTCCTCTGAATCTCTCTTCCCAGTTGTCTCCTCCAGGGTTAAAAAGATGGCATAGCAGAGTGTGCCAGAGAGAGGTTGTTCAGAGTTATTGTTGTGTATGTTTCAGTGGTCATTGTTGTCTTCATAACACTCATTTCAATATAAATCACTTCTGTTTTCACATTTTCTCCTGGACTAGCTGCACGTCCGAAGGACCATTCCCACGAGTAGCTGTTGAATTTGGGCTCCCAGCTCTTCCCTAATGACCTCTTACAACATTGGTAAAGGCTTCAGCACTCACTGAAAGCATCAAAGTGCCTATTCTCATCTTTCATGAAATCTAATAAGAATGGTGGGGCTGTATATTCACAAAGCTGGCACTGCTTCTCTGCATGTCCTTGGGCAACTCCTTTAAAAGCTGCAGGAATCTTGATGTGGGAGAATGAGAATAAAGACACCGGCCTGCCAACCATGAAGGCTACAACATACGGTCGCTTCAAAGACTTGTTGAAGTCCAAAACAGTTGGTGTAGGCAAAACACTTTGCAGGAAAGTAAGAGGTACACCCATTCATGGAGAGGAGAGCAGTGTGCCTAGATATAGCTTAGCTGCCATTCCAGCCTATAGCCCCAAAACACAAATGGTGACAAGACTGCAAGCAGGAATATCCCAAATTTCACTGATCTCATTTAATCAGTGGTACAGACTGCGCTCTGGCATAGGTCCCCTTCCTGCATGCTATTAACAGAACTATAAATATTTAATTTGAAATATAAGATACTAGTAAGCATCTTAAGTAAAAGAAGATTGTGATAGATTGGCAGACTGCCATGCTCATCTCCACTTTATACAGTGCTTCCTTCTTGTCTTGAACCATTAGATGACATCCTTCTGATAGAATTAATAGGCCTCTTTCTTGCCCCATGCTATTTCTGGTTTAATTATCTTGCAGTTTGGTCAGCAGTGGATGATGTTCTTCCTGTCACTGCTCTCCTGCTCTCGATGTTCTCTGTTGGTGAGGGATGTTTTCTAAATTCAGTTCCATTTTTCTCTTGCAAGTTTCTGACCAATATTTTGTGACATTTTCTGCAGGAAGAACCTGTTAGATCCCAATGCAAAGTGAGCTGTGATCAAAATCCATTGGCTTCAACAGCTGATAGATCAGATTTTCACACCTGCCACGTGCCTCAGCAGTCATAGGACATAAATGTGTATTGGAAAATGAAATTGCACATGTGAAGAAGAGATGACAAGACTGACTGGAAGAAAAGAAACTGAGTTTCTGTTTCCTCAGGAAACTTGACCTCAGGTCACTGAAATATTTCCATTGACTCCACAACTTTGCCTTTGCAGATATATCAGGTACTAGATCTATCCAGTGAAGTGCATTCCCTTGTAATTAGCATATCATTGAAGTGCAAAAAGTTCCAAAAGAGATTAAATGCATTTTAGCATGAGCCAATGAGGTTTTTGGTTTAATTTTTACACTTACATCCATAGACTGATTGACTGTTTCCATTACAGTATTTTAAACAATTAAAACGAAACTTAAAAACTAAGGAAGAGGAACCTTTCCGGATAGAAATAGGGAAAGAAAAGGAAAGTTCAGCCTACAAGTAAGCTCTCTTTCCTGGTAAACAGAATGGGTAAAAGGCTGACATGTTGAGAAAGTATAAAAGGCATTCCTGCAAAGTTTCATAGCCATGGACGAGCATAATGTTAGGTTAAAGCAAATCCAAACCCAGCCCAAACCCCTAATCTTCATCTTTTCTTGTTCCTTTCAGAGTTTACTCTGTGATAGCTGGTACCTGAATTTTCTCATATCATGACATGCTGCAGAGTTTACATGTCCAGACAGTGCCTTCTTATATGGCCTGTCGGAGCTGGTTTACTCTGTGTCAGGGAGACAAGTATTAGTAAAGCCAGGAAACGTTCTCCTAGATCAAGAGAATATTCCTGTGCTATGAGCCAAGCGCTGCAGCTACACTTGAGACCATGGACACACACAGCACTCGGCAGTGGTATTTATAGGATTGTTAACAGTTGAAGAGATGTGAGGCACAGCCCTGTAACATGATTTCCTTTGCCTTCAAGAAAGCACTTCTCTGAAGTGCCCGGAGACATCCTGTCTTAGGGGTTATTCCCAGTTAAGATAAACCAAGTGAAAATGTGTGATTACTGTCAAAAGAAGAATAATGTTAGTGCTTACAAAAGCTCCCCTTCAGATACGAACTCTGCACCGTTATGCATAACCTCTGTGTTTGATTTCTCTGTCACATTTTCTCACACTGGAGATGGTCCCAAAGCAAACCTCTGAATGCAAGCACAGAACATGATTAAGAATCAAAGCCTAGAACACCAGAACATATGTTTGGCTTCTTGCTTGTCTCTTTATAGAGGTCCAGCCAAAAGCCTCAGTGTAAACACCCTTGAATATTTGTATGTTTAGCACAGTAGGCCAAAATATTCATACTTAATACTATTAACCTTTTGCTGACTAAAACTTTGATGCAAATCTAGTAATTGCCATTGATTCTGCAGGGGAGAAGATCCCTGTCTGACCTAACTACAAAACTAGCTCAGCCCTGTTTCTTCCGCAGAAATTCTGATCACTCCTTCAAGTGAAGAGAACATTGCTCCCTATTACTGAATTCCTGAAACAGGCTCCCAGAGTGTTCAGGTCCTTAGGGAAAACTCTGGGCGTGCAGCGCTACATGGTAAGGATCCACCATGATTACTTCAAGAGGACCAGATGCAGCGGTTTCCACTGGAAGCTAGTGGCCTGTGGTCAAGACAAAACTAAACGACGGATTTCTTATATTAAACCAGTTTACTCCTAGCAAAACTAAAATTGGATAGCATGTGAGATAGTTACCTTAGCATAGAGAAAAGGTTTTCAGTATGACCAAAGACCTACGCACGTATCTCTCAAATCTAGAATGTAACCCTACTTTTTTGAGAAAAAAGTCAAATTCACCTGTGAATTCCACCGCTGGAGGTCCGACACCACCAGATACCTCTGACAACCTGGACTTTGCCTCATGTCCTTATTGGATTCTTCAAATTACGCTGAAGGTTTCTTCTCTCCCAGTCCGCCAGCTTTCGTAAACATGTCTCAGTCTGTTGACATCCCATACAGGTCAGGACAAAGTGTGAAACAAGTGATTTTTGCCATAAATGAAGCTTTTGCCTAGGTTTACACATTCACTGTCTTTTCTTCCTTAAGGCTGTTTCTGACAATCTAAGTGAACTGACAAATATCACACTTCTAGAGATATTTTTGCACCACTCATGTAAGTCTAGAAACTACCCAAACTATTATAAAGTATCTGAAATCCATCCTGGCTACTACCTCAGGAATGTGATACAGGGAATACCTTAGTGTTGTCTTTGCATAGCCAAAATCACTATGAAAAGGAAATGATTTAAGACAGAAAAGATGAAACAAACAAAAAATGTTACTTAAATGTTACTCCAGGAAATTTCAGCATGGAATATCTTAATCATATTCATTAATCAAACTTCAAATAAAATCAGCTGTCTTCTAAAGTGAGAACAGAGAAAAATTAGGACAACATATATCTATGAAAAAAGTTAGACTTTTTTTATTCCAGGAGAACTCAACTAAAAGCTCCCTCCATTCAGGCACCTGGGTTTCGTTTCATAATAGCTTCGGTCCATTGTTCCTTATTATCAGAGCTGACTATGTTCAAGCTAAGGCAGATCTTGTTCCTAAATTTATGTCTCTGTGTGTGACCACTACAATATGTGTTTTGTATGCTTTTTCCTGAAAGCCTAATATAGTGATACCTGTGACACGGCTTGGACTCCCCCTTTCATGTATATTACCAACTCGAACTGCAACCTGCTGGTAGATTTTTCTTAAACTCTAAAATGAGGGTCTAACCTTCTCTTCTTTTTCTTTTTCTTCTCTGTTACCTATAATCTTGATTTGACTCACACAAAAGTGACACAGTGGGAAATCCACTCAAGAAGACTTTGACAACTAACAATGGAAACCTACCTACACGAAAGTTGACTGGTGGCGTTTATAGTGAAAAAATGTATTCAAGTTTAAAGATGTCATCTGTGTTAACTGGTCCGTGTTGGTTTTGTGTGTTTTTGTCAAAAGAAATGTGCTGCAGAGTCACCTCTGTTAGGGTAAAGAAAACTAGCCAGAATATCACCATTAAAAAAGACAGTTATATTCAGGAAAAAAAAAATATCTCCCCAAAATATTTAAGATTGGGTAAAATGATTTTTAAGTTAGACCAAATCCAAAGGACTCATATGAAACAGTGAAACCTGAGCATATTTAAATGGAACTAAGATACAGAATTATTTATCCTCCTGTTCCTTTTGCCTTCTCTAACATGAAAAAACATTATTTTATGCAGTACCAAAGGCGTGCTAAATGTATCTCATGGATTAATTTAAAATCACTGTAGATTTTTCAGTAACAGCTACTGATTGTTTTGGCTCCAGTTTTAGAGTTGAAGTTGAGACAGTTTACACAGACTCCTTTCATCCAGGAATGAAAGGAATCCAGCCTTCTTCATCAAATGGGCCATCAAATGGACACCCAAGGCCATGAGTTGCCATTGGAAATCTTGGGCATTTCACCCCAAAAAGCAAAAGAGATGCAAGTGAGTACAAAGTTCAAAGATGCTAATATCCAAGCTAAAAATCTTGACTGAACGTATTAGGATATTAAAGTCCTTGATACTGTACAACCAGTCCTCATGTCCTCTTCCACATCACTAGATCTGCTCAACTAGGCAAAATCTGGTTGGTCTCCACTGATATGAAGCAGTTTGTCTTACCATTATATTCAATGCTAATAGATGCTCTTCTTGAAAAAAAACATCAAATATTCTCCAAATGTGAAACTCAACCCAAAAACAGTCCTTTGGGTCAGATTGTGAAGATGTGAGGTGAAGCTGATGCCACTACAACATCTCTCTGAAAAGCCGAACAGGTAAATCTGATGGCTCTTGGAAGGAACCTGAGGTGCTGAGCTGCAACAGTGGTGAAACACTATGTAAAGCATGAATGGAACAGAAAGGATCTGAAGGATGAAGGAAGCAGAGCGACTGTTGCATCCCTCAGCTCATTCATCCAGGTCTGAGTAGCCTGAAGAAAGGACAGAGTTCAAAGAGGTCTGTACCATTGTTGTCCAAGCTGCATGTGGTCTCTGATTAAACAGAAGCCTTTAATGAAGGAGCAGATCTTCCTTATCTGTGTATTGCCCACACCTGAGTGATGTCTGTTAATTTGAAATCACTTAAAAAATTTAAAGAGACTGGGGAAAAGAAAAATAACATCTCTCAAAATGAAACAATTCAAAATGAAGCCACTTTGTTCAATGGTTTTTTACTAATCCCAGTCCTTTGTCAGACCTCATAACGCAGAGAAGTTTATAAAAGCAAGCCACTTGGCTTGGCTTCAGGAAAATTCATGCAGTAAACACAGGGAACTAAAACATATGATTGGCACTACAAGGAATACCCCAGAAAATCCAGTAAGAAGTAAATATGTTGGAATGAGTGACTGGAAAAGGAATTTTATCTCTCACTGTTGCGGCAACCCTGACTTTGCTGTGCAGCTCCTGAGCATGCTTATTACAGAGAATGACATGTGCAAGCCAGTGCACCTCATGACTACGTCTTTTTTACGACCACTTAGAGACAGGTAAACTGAGGGCCTTAGTTAATCCATACCCCAGACTGCTAGGAATGTAATTTGGGCATCCTATTTAATTTCAGCCATTAACAGACATTTTCTTCTATGTTTCTTTGTGCACAGTACCTCTTCCCCACGCAGACTTTACACCCCAGCCCAGACAAGGGCTATCGCAGGACCAGAGCTCCCATATCACCCACCTGATTTCTTCTGCAGTTTCACTGCTGGAGAATTCTCAGCATCAGACCTCCACCAGATGAAAACCAGCTAAATTTTATGGCCAGAAAACCCCCCAAAGTTGTGTGATTAAACAAAACAAAACGTCCTTTAAATTCTGCTTTAGAGAGGATGTGTTCAAGTGCAGATGGGGGTTATTGTGTCTCACTTCTGTCATCAGGTAGTCAGGGTAATTGACCCTGCGATACCTACCCAGAGGAAGAGACAATGTTTGAAATTCCTGTTAGAAGCAATTATATACTTGACCTTAAAGTATGGGTCTTTCTGCTTTTATTTTTTCAGAAGGGCATTAAAAAAAAAAAAAAAGAAAGAAAGAAAACAAACCCAGAAATGTTCCCAAGTCTTTGAAGGTCCTGTTTGTGCTGAAACAGGCTCTGTGAATTGGTAATTGGCCTCTCAGAGCCCAGGGGATATGAGGCAGAGGCAGCGCTCAGCAGGCAGGCACAGCTGCCACACTCAGCACTTCCGCAGCCACCCGCTTCCCCTGCCCTGATGCGGGGTCACAGCTGCAGCAGGACATGCTGCAGCCCCCATCCTACACCCTGCTCTCAGCATCCTCCTTACTCAACCTCCCATCACCTCTACCAGCCCTTCTGCAATGTTCCCATCCCCTTGCTCCATTGAAAAGAGCCAGAGACGAGATCACCCAGAAATATTGTCGATAAAACTGCAGGCAAAGCGCTCAAGCCGTCATGTTGCTGGAGCACATGGCCTCTGTCATAAGGGTAAAGTGGGCAGGCACTTTACCTCCACAGATAGGCCAAAACAGAAGCAGAAGAGCAAAGCCACAGAAATTAAACTTGTCTGCTCTTCAGGATCTTTAAGCGTTTTCTGTTAAACTTGTAGCTGACGTGATGCAAAGTCTCTGCAGGTTTTGCTTGCAGAGCAGATGCAAACAAGGTCAGACCCCACAAGCAATCATCTCAGATGCCCAATCTAGGTCAGAAAACAGCCCTCTTTCTGGGCATCAGTTCCATGAAAGAATTCATTGCTTGATATTTAGGGTGGCACAGTTTCCCAAAGCAGCCCAGCACCAGATGATCAGGAGGCATCAGGGAGATGCCTCAGAAGAAGCCTCAGAACACATCCACATTGGTAGTAACTTCTCTGTAGGACATGCTTGTTCCCAAGGGCTTGCAGCATTTTACACTCTGTTCTTGAGGAGTTTGCCTTTCACCCAGGGCAGGGCCAGCTCTCCTACAGTTGAGGAGGGCGTGGAGGTGGCCCACTGGCTGCACAGGGAAGCCTGAAGCTGCTGGCTGAGAAATTGCTCAGGTTTTCTTGGCACTGGCCCTGCCTTGGCTCAGAGAAGACAGCATGGCAATCCCTGCACACAGACACACCCAGAGAGGTAGAAAATTTCTCTCCTCTACAAGCAATGTCATCTCAGCAGAAGGATGCGTAGCCCAGATTTTGCACTTGTCCCTTTCACCCCCGTAACCACACAGATTAGAAACAAAGAACTACCTTCAGTAAAACCATGAACATTTCACAGGCAGCCACTTTGTTTCCCTGCTTGATCAGGCAAGAAGACCCTGGCTGGTCCCAGCAGTATCTGCATGGACTCTCTGGAAGGAAAATCTTGTTATGAGCCTGGAAGTGGTGCACAGCATCATCCCACTGAGCTCCTTCTTCTGCTTGCCCTCTGGGGCTGTGGGTGAAGACAATCACACAACGCAAATGCACACACATGGGAGTGGGATAACTCTTGTGGCCATGCACAGAACGGGTGATTTCAACCCTGCTGGTCCCAAGGAATTCAAACCCTTAAAAGAAAGAATTAAGCCTCGCCAATGTCTTTGCTTTAAAAATCAAAACAACGATAACAAAAAGACCAGTCAGGTTAATTACACTAGAGCAGAGAGGAATCTCTAAGATGTAAATACATTTCCACAAACATTAAAAGCAAACCCCTCTCTAAAGTGTTTTTCTTTCACAAGCAAGCAAGCAAACGCATTGGATAAAACAAACTTTGCTTATTTTAGTTTCGACTCAATTACCTGTTAATGGAAAAAATCTGGCACCACTAATAATGAGGCAGGAATGAGATCACTGTTCTGGAGGCCTGGCTTGTCAGGGAAGCTTGCAACAAGAAGTGCATTTATCTGCCTTTCTATAACCCTTTTCAAGCACTCTGTCAGGGAGCCCAAACTGAACAGCCAGTTTAGGAGGAACTTGGAACCCGCTCCAGGCCCCCTCGGCCCTCTGGGAAAAGGAAAATTATTGTTGGCAAGTCTGCCTGGCTCCATAAGTTGATCCAGTGCCCCCCACTTGCCCATGCAGCAGCAGACAGAGCTAAGAATTTTGTAATAATTAAATAATGGAGTGCTGATTGGTTGCTGGAGGTGGTCTTGAAAGTGGTGTTTAAGGCAGTGGAGAACAACGGTTACTATTCATAGAAAAAGCAGAGTCTTAAAATCCATCTGTTTCGTTCCAAATTTAGGCCAAAAAAATGCTCACTCACTGTCTTTAAAAATACCACCTGCTTAGCTGTTTTGTATAATGCGCCATTATATAAGTTTGAAGGAGGAGCAGGCAGGGAGGCAGCGGGGGCTGAGAAAGGGTGGGGGGAACAGATTAAAAAGATATAGTTAGATCCAGAAATACTCCAACAGGGAACACAAAATAAAGGAGCAAAGGAGACATTTTCTGAGGAAGGTTAGAACCAGAGTGTTTGCTAACGCCTGGGAATGAGCCGCTACAAACGGGCTTGTTTGCAAACAAGATAATTATATTTTTTCTCTTTTTTTTTTGAAAAAACAAACCCAAAAAACAAAGAACAAAACTTTCTTGCTGCACACACACAACTCTGCTCCTCACCATGCTACAGAGCTGTGGAAACACCCTGAGCCTTTCCCACCTTGCAGACCTTTCTGGTGGGTGTCCAGGTCAGCATATGGCAGCCTGCCCAGCCAGAATCCCTGCCAGCAGGTACCTCCGAAAAGGGGCTGTCTTCTCCTTGGTGAGCTGGTGCAAGCAAGTAACTGGAAGGAAGGAAGTAGACAAGGAGATGCTAACACCGTGGCATCTGCTTTTCCAGAGCAGCTTTGCTCCATGCACAGCAACACTACCAAGGCCTGGTGTCCTACAGATGCGTCTCCTATCTCCCCATCGTCCTTCCCCTCCTCTTGCTTCCCTGCTGCAATCTTACATAATATCACATATTGCAGCTGCAGTATTTCCAGTTTTCCCTATACCCTTCTCTCTCCCATGTTCCTCATTCCCTCCAACACCCCAATGCTCTCCATGTCTCCTACCTAATCTTCTTGGCCTGCCAGCTGGGCAGGAGAGCGCAGATGCTGGTCCAGGAGTAGACGTGTGATAATTGGCCATCTGGACGCCGCCAGAGAGAATGGATAGCAGCTGAGCTCTCCCTGCCTTTTCTTCAGCGGCAGATCTGGAAAGTCTCTCTTCTCAGTGCCGGCAGAGATTTCCCTGGAACTCAGAGGGACTTTATCATCTCCAAGAGTTTGACTGCCGCTGTCAAATCTAGGTCAAAATGCCAGAGGATTCAAGAATTATCAGGAGAGGGTCAAAGAGATGGACAGACAGCATGATTTCATGATCTCCACTGCCTTAGAGGTCCACACTAACACCCTCCCGCCCCAAATTAAATGCATTTCCAATCTCAGTAAAAGAGCAACTCCTAGAACATGGATGTAAGTCATTGAGTGAATGTTTTGGATTGATCCTTGAAGAAAAGCAGTCCAGGGGTTGGCAGACTCCTATCCTTGGAGAGTCCTTAAAACAGGCTGGTGACATTATTGACAACGATGGCTGGTTGGGATGCATTCACTCGTAGTTGATCTGCCTTAAAGGTCTCAAGATGTTTTCCAAGAACTTCTTAAAATGAATGCCAAAGTATCTGCCTATCCTTTTTTCTATAATACAGCGACTGTTACAATCTCTGAGCAAATTTTCATATTCATAACGTTAAGGCTCCAAGAGCTTTAGCCTTCCCATCCAACAAAGACCACTGAAGTCCAGTGTTGGTCCTGTACTGAATTTAGTCTTCGGCTGGATCATGTCTCCTAAAACAACATCTGCAATCTTTACCCAGAATCTTAGGTGGTAAAGCACTCCTGTGTGTATGCCAGACATAGCTGGGCAGCACTGTCACACACATACATTTTTATTATTATCATTATTTGCTTTCATGATTATTTCAATGGCCCATATAACCATTTTACTGTGAACTCTCTTTACATCTTTTTATGGTCTAATGAAATGAACAGGACTCATAAGATTCCTTTTTCCTGTCTTTCCCTTCCTTTTTCTCTTTAAAGCAAAACTTAAAACCATGTGGCACTGCTTTATTGAGTCAGCAATTGCGTAAATTTAAGATTCCATCCACTAAGTGAAAAAAGAGATTTACAAAACTAATGGAATATAAATGTCTCCTGAACATGCAATACACTGACTTGCTTCCCTGCCTTATCCCATAAAAACAGATGGAAGCAATAGCTACAGTGAATTACCTACTGCATGTAGGGCTCCACGCTGTCCTGTGGCAGCCCTGTACAAGGACACAGTGTGCCAGTTTGTCACCACCCTGCTTTGGAAGTTGCTCTCATTTGTGTGGATCAGGGGGTGAATCGGGTGATCAGGGCCATACCCTTTTAGCCTGTTGCTCACCCTATTTTACACCTACCGTGTATATGAAGGGCTGTCTTTCCACTATGGTTCCAGTGTACCCGGTCTAATGGGGTCCTTGGGCAAGACTCCTGGGCACAAAGGGAGTACATACTAGTAGTGATAATTTCCTCTGAGGACCCAGCCCAGATACTTTAAAGCGAAGGAAATTTGGAGGCAAATCTGAAGGCATAAGCTCAGCAATGAACACAGCAAATGCACAACCTACGGGAAACCCAAGCGGTTGCTTTCCCAGGAATACACAATTGTTTTCCGCAGCAAACAAGAGTTCCCAGCACAAGTTATCTGCCACTTGCGGGTTCTGCTCAACTTATCTTTTGAACACATGCCTCTCTCACCACACACACAGAACAAAAAAAAAATTCGTCCAGGAACAGTGTTTTTGGACTCTGCTTTCCAAAGGCTTGCTAATAAAGCAGCAAGCAAAGAACACACTGTTTTGCTGAATATATGAATCATACCTTGATGGTGTCTCCTTTGAATCATGGCATTCAAAGATCTCCCTGGAGCACTATGTTTTACATTAGAAGAGAGCAGTTATCCCCAGCAGAGATGCAGCACATGTGTCTGGCTGATGGATGGCCATGCTCTAGCAAGAGTCAGAACATTTAAGAGACAGAAAAAAATAATATTCCCTAGAAACCTTAAATAGCAGGAGAGCAATTGGAGCATCATGTTCAATTTTCTGGCTAACAACAACCACAAGATTCAGCATCTTCCACAAAACCTTTGCAGAAGCATCCTTCTTCCCGTTGCAGTTCCATCCCACCTACACTGCCCACAAACCTGTCGTGGGTGACGAGGGGACATGTTCCACTGAAGTCAAGGGGAGTGTTGAGGTAGAACATGACAGAAACAGCATCAGGCCTTGGATCACGGGAGATAAATGGAGCCTGGTAGAAACTTCACTATGACTTAATCCTTCTAATAAGAAATATGAAGCAATACTTAGGTGTATTATTACCCCTTATGAACACATTTCAAGAAAAAAAAACAACAAACAACCCAGGCTTCTGGCTTGTAAACTAGCCATTGAAAAAACCCAAACCTGGTAGCAATTTAAAGTACTATATATTGTTTAAATACTGTTTAGTACTTCACCCAGTACCTCCCAGCCCCACTACAAAGCAAGTTCCTCCTGCAGCCAACAACTTTGCAGTCAGATTTGGTTTTATCAAACCCCGCAGCAAGGGACAGCACGGTCTCAGCACTGAGGAAGGGCTTCCCAAAATGGCCCCATTCCCAGGTCTCTGCAGAAAAGCAGTTCCCCTGTTTTCCCACACAAGGAAGAATACTTACCCTTCCTGCAGAGTCCGTCAAGATCGACTGAAGTGCATCACCTGAGCAATACACTGGGATGGAGGTGGGGAACAAGCCTGCTCCGAGACTTTTGCATTCCATTGCCCCCGACTGCCATTGTAGATATTACTATGGCCGAGATTTTTCAGGACAACTGGGGCTATGGTGATGTCCACTTGTGAGATTCCTGGAAATTACAAAGCTTAAATCTCTACTTAGTTTAAAACTCCCAAAGCAATCAACCATTTAATAAAATCTTTTGCATGTAAGTTCACTTTCATCCCACAGCACTTGCAGGCAATTGCTGCGTTGGGTGGATGCTGGATGCTGAGTGATGAGAGCAGCCTGTGCTACGAGGGCTCCCTGCGTTAAAAAATTTAAAAATCGCAAAAACGGACTCATATCCACCCAGGAGATAAACCCTAAGGCCAGCACAAGGACTCTTGACTGATATGGGCTACCTAAGCTCTCCTGTGTGACCTTTATAGTGCATAAGCCTTGTTTAGTGGGATCATCCAGTTGAACAAAATTGTTCTAAAATTAAAGTATCATCATCCCTGGTCTCCCATCCGCTAGCCGGGATCACCTCACAGAGGGACAACATTACTTTAGCTCACATGCTATTTACCTTTGCCAAATCATGCGTCAAGTGAAAAAGAGCTTGCTGAGTCGGGAGAGGACTAGTGAAAAATGAGTTTACCTGTCGGTAGCATGGGAACCCAAAGGAAACAGAGGATTTGTCACAACCAGAGCTGGCTACAGTTTGCCCCAGTTTTCACAGATTTTTTTAAAGGAAGTTTTCCATTAACGCTGTAAATCTTTTTGGCCAGAGTAAAATGCAGTCAACGCATAAATGAGTTGACAAGTCATTCTCTGCACATACTAAGTTGCTTTTATTAATCCAGAACTGCATGCTACAGATACTGTACAGCATGAACATTTATTCATTACAAAAAATGGCTTCCAAACCATTAAAAATGAAAATCGGAATAAGAGCATAAAACGGAACAGTAACATCACAACTGTTAGGAAACATTCAAAGTATTCACAAAAAATGTTATAGTTAGCATCTTAATAAACCAGAGAAAAATCTGAGACAGTTTTACAATCGCTTCATGTCAACTACAATGGCACTGAATGAACAGATGAACAATTTTTCAGCTTTATACAGCGTTTTTTGCAACATCAACATGCCTAGGTTTTTTTTTTTTGTTTTAAGTTTGCTACCTACCTGTATGTAGTTAAGTGTACATAAAAGTGGCAGTCTGATTTTCCTTTTATGAATAATCTAATATACAGAATTTGGCCCTTAAGGGTTTATACCTCTTCATTTTAAATGCTTTCCGGACAATCTGCTACCAAACACGTCTGTTATAGGTGACATTAAAACTACATACATATCTACCTATGTAACATCACAGCAAAACATGATGAACAAAAAAATTACAGCATTAAAAAAAATAATAAAGTTGTTGGGAGAAAGTTAAAAGTCACTGAGAATTTTGGCACATAAAAGTTTTGTACACAGCCTACAGTCCTAATGTCGCAGGGGATTCAGCTGCAGTTCTGAACGGGAGACACTTGGACCTTGCTATTTTTCAAACAGCGTTGCTAAAAATTCCCTTGCTAAATTTTTCAAGTCTTCTTGTGTGTAATGGCTTTTAAAGCAATCTTTTTTTTCTTTACACTATTGATCCTTGAAAAAAATGCATCTGCGAGTGTCCATTTGGTGGCAACTGTGTTTCATA
>VWZK01001445.1:770988-800072 GCA_013396935.1 Baryphthengus martii
TAGATCCTGAACATGCTTTTTTCTTCAACTCAGATACACAATAAGAGAAAAAAAAAAAAAAAAAAGACAAAAAAAAAAAAAAAAAAAGACAAAAAAAAAAAAAAAAAAAGACAAAAAAAAAAAAAAAAAAAGACAAAAAAAAAAAAAAAAAAAGACAAAAAAAAAAAAAAAAAAAGACAAAAAAAAAAAAAAAAAAAGACAAAAAAAAAAAAAAAAAAAGACAAAAAAAAAAAAAAAAAAAGACAAAAAAAAAAAAAAAAAAAGACAAAAAAAAAAAAAAAAAAAGACAAAAAAAAAAAAAAAAAAAGACAAAAAAAAAAAAAAAAAAAAGACGAAAAAAAAGAAAAAAAAAAAGGAAATTATATCTCCTGGGATAATGCAGCTTTTGGAATAACATTCAATTTATTTGTTTTTATTAATTTGTTTTTAAAAGAATGGATAAGAATAAGCAGATTGCATAATGAGTATGTTAGTATCAGCCAGAAAATAAAACGTAAAGCATGGCAAGGTGCTGTGTTAGTACAGCTAGTGAATTGCAGTGAATAGGCTTGAGCGGAAAGGAAAAAAAAATAAATTCCAAAACTAAAATAATAATTAAAAAAATGCGTATGCATGCTAATGTGAGAAGACTTAGTGGGAGCCATGAAAAATGCCATTAGATTAAGGAGGTTCATTACTGACTTGCTTCCATTCTTTATCAGTCTCTTTAAAGAAATACTGCATATTCAATTTGCACAGTTAGTACAACTCTTGCGTTATTTTTACTGCATTACTGTTTTAATAGCAATTGTTACAAAAACGAAAAACAAAATTAAAAAATACTATCACACATATAATAGATATAAAGATATATATAGATAAATATTACCAAAACGTGTGGATGGTATTTTTTTCTTAATGTCATAAGTGTTTAATGTTAAAATCTATAATGGCAGGAAAAAAAAATTAAAAAGCAGTTCATAAACTATTTTAAATGACTCAAAATGACGTTAGCACCTGTAATCGGAGGAAGTGAAAGGCAAGGATTTAGGAAACATTCGCTGTGTTCTGAAAAAAAAGAACAAATTATACAAAGGCTTCAAAAAAACTAAGTCAGGGCTTCTTCAAAATTGACTATGAGATTGCCTATGCAGTATTTCTAATTTCCTATATAGAATGGCAAACCTCCTTAATTTAAAATGGGTGCGATTTACCACTGTAAGGCATGCATCAGGACACACAGGTACAGCCCAAATTAATACCGAACATATACGTACGTACGTACACGCACACACAGATGCGCAAAATAAGCGGACAACTTTATAAATGATGGCATAGGCATTACAACTATGGCTCTGCAGTTAAAGGCTTTGCAATTACTACGTACAAATTCAGCTAACGTCACAAGAGGCTCTTACATGCAATGGCTTGGTTACTAGTTTTAAAAGGGCAGTAACGCGGAAATCATTAGAGTGCATTAAAAAAAAAAAAAGTCTGTCTAGTATAGGGACCGGCTCCCCGTGAGGCCCGGAGACTCGTACCCACCTCCCCCGTGCCTAGGAGCATCACACCAGGATTGCCACACTTCTACTAAGAAACAGATTTAGACTTATTTTTACTTACCATTGGTCTCTCCCGGCTGCTTATCCCTTTTCCTCTTCTTCTTCTTTCCCTGCAGGAAACACACACAAATGAGAAGGATTAAAAAAAACCCCTAAAACACGTACGTATCTTTACATGACCTCACCGAGCACTGGGGCTCTGGCTGGTGCAGCAAGCTTCCCTGGAGGCCACTGAATTGTGGTGCTGGATCACCCTCGGTGTGGAGAGGCTTGGGGTGCCCTGAGGGGATGTTGCATCCTGGGGATGGCTCTGCCTGCCCACCCAGTGACTTTTCAGACACTCTCGCTGCAGTCCCCCCTAGCGCTAACACCCACCAAAATTTAAGCAGCTGGAGTAGGGGCAGAACAACTTGCAAGATGCTTCTTTTGAAGTAAGATTATCATGAAGGTGAAAGTATTTGACACTTGGACACTCCTGCACCTCGAAATTTAAAAAATCAGTCAAGGTCATGTTTTGGCTGGACAGAGAAGGGAAGAAGAAGAGGGAGACTGTGGAGGAAAGAGCACGTGACTGAGGTCAGATTGAGCCCCTGGAGTTCCTCAGCACCCAAAACCAATTGTTAAAGCTGATGAGGAAGGCACAACAATGAGCAAATCCTAACCTGCAGGTTTGTAAGTGCACTGACAACCTACGGAGCAGAGTCAGGACAAGAAAAAAATCCAGATATTAACTAAGACCCTTTTGCTCTATAACAAGGAAAATAACTCATAATTTTGTTAAGCTGTGTTCCTTTCCCAAATAATGTCCCACAAGATGATGTAATTTGGTGTGGTTTCTGACTGGAGGGAGAAAGGCTCTTTTTCAGTTTCTCTCCAGTATTGTGGGAAAGAACAACTGGGAGCCTGACTTCTGTGGAAACCAAACGATCATTTTTCCAAGAGAAGAGTTATAAAGTATTAAGCATAGCTCAAACCAGAAAAGCTATTTTCTAAGAAAATCCTTCTACCACTGAACTACAGGTTTTCCAGAGCAGTACAAAAAGGCCAATGTAGGATACGGAGTAATTTCATTTTCACAGCTCCCCAGATGCTAACAGCAATGACTTTCAGGCCAGCAATGTCAACTGTGAACAGCACAAGAGATCCTGGCTTTTGAAGATGCAGTAGTTGAGAGAAGCTTGTGGAAAGACATCAAATCAGCAGTCCCTTATATTCAAGAGGAAACAAACATGCCTTGGAAGAAGGAATTTCACAGCACTTTTGAAGAGTTGGACATATCTGTGGGTAAGCCCAGAGGTTCTCCCATGTCGTGGACATCTTTCTCAGTATGTTGGTCTGGCTCCCAGCTTAATGGTTAAGATGGGCTTCAGCTTGGCTCATCCACTACAACATTTGGGACACTCACTATGATATGTTCCCCACAATGTATTACTAAGAAATTCCACCAATGTGAATGTTGGATTTTGATTTGTTGCGGTCACATTTTTTATCCCCAAAAGCCACCTTTCCAGCACGGGGCTTCTATACTCGTATCCCCTTGCGTGTTCAGGCTTAACTGCCACCCAGCTGTCCAGGCTCTGACAAGAAAAGCCATGTTCACAAAAACCTCCCAGTGATGTCAAAAGCTGTGTGCACTATCCATTTTAAAGGGTTTTTAAACATGCACATAATCCTGTAGCCTGGATGATGCTGAGAAATCACCTCCAACACCTCTGAGGTCATTTTGGGAGACATGGAAAGTTGTCGCTCTGAGTCAATTGCTACAGCAGCTACATGACAGGCAGACAAGACAGACAAGTGTTGCTCCTAAAGCTCCCTGAGAATAAATGAATTAGCTAGGTGTTGTGGTGTTGGGTTCATAGGCTGGACTTGATGATCTCAGAGGTCTATTCCAGCCTCGATGATTCTATGATTCTATGAAAGCAGGGAAAACCACAGCATTTTGAAGTCCACGTATCACATAAACATATAAGAAGCTCAGATTCTGTTCCATCTACATTGATCTAGACTGAGAGTAACTCTGTGAAAGTCAGTGAATTTTTTCCAGCTTTACAAGAGTGTAACAAAACTAGACAATTGCTTCAGGACCATAAGCCTGAAATTCATTTAATCTCGAGGAAGCCACTTGCATAATTAACGGACTGCATCTGCGGCAAATTTGCTTAATTTTTTGCTGTCTGCTTGGGAATTCAAAGGCTACTTCACTTTGAGACTTTATAACTTCTTTATACAAGGGGCAGCCAGTCCAGGAGTCACCTGCCCTTCGGAACCTTTGAAAACTGTTCCTAACAAAGAACTGACAGAGGTCCCACTAACTTCTTTTACACCCTTTTCAAAGAAATAGGGAGAAGAATCACCTGACTTGCTTGTTCAATTTCTGTGCTACCAGAAGATATTTGATTACGTAGCATGGACTTCCAAAAAGAATTATGGCAGCAGTTTTCAAGTGCTCAGATTGTCCTCATAATACTTGAGCAGATGGTCTGTAACATTTTCCATCACTCTACTATACAAATACTTAGCCTGCAAGTAAGTGTGGATGTACATACTTGCTAATCGTTTTGGCAGTTCCCTCTACAGAGCCAAACCAACATGGGCTTTGACAGGACTGCAGAGTTCTTTGGTACTAATTTCCTAGATAAGCGGCAGGCGAGGTGACTAGACCCTTACGTACTTCTGAGTCCAGCACTCAGCGCAGCTTAACATCTTATATTAGATCTCAGGAAGAGCAAATGTGCCTTGCGACACCAACGAGCCACGAGGGATTCCCTGAATCATCTTCCTATTTAAGAGCCGACTGAAAGCTGCATTTCTTGAATGTACTGCTCCTGTTTCTGAAGACCTGGACTACAGCTGGCCTCATTCTCAAGCCTGATGTGAGATGCCTAACAATTCAACCATTTCAAGCAGCCCAAAGGCGCTCCCCTGCTAGATGTGTGAAGGGCTCAAGATCTTACAAAACGCTGAGGAAGGAGGGGAACTGAGAGAGCTCTGAATGGACCAGAAGAGGAGAAATAAATAAAACCTGCGGACGATGCAGTCATGTGATGCAAAGGTACTGTGCTCTCCTCAGGCAGGAAGGTTCCCCCTGAAGGTCACTTGGGGGTACAGCATCAAGCCGCTGGGAAAGCGCCGGCTCTCTCATCCTGTCCTTTTTAGCTTGAGAAGAAAGGGTTTCTCAGCGCTCACATGGTGAGGACAAAAGTAAAAGGTCCTAAACACTGAAGGCTTTGTACATGCCCATCTGTCGGTGGCACAGTCACTGCGCAGAATGAGCGTTCCTGAAACCTCAGTAGAGCCTATACTCCCTTTTGAACACCCAAGAAGATGATACTGCACAGTGCCGAGGAACTACCTCAAGCCTATGGTCTGATAGTCTCAGGCCAAACTATGCTGAAAAGAAAAGGAAAATGTGTTCAAGTAGAAGCAGTGCCTCATCGGGCTTAACGAGGTCTCCTCTGAGGAGCCTGCACAGCTACACCTGTAACGATGAACAAAGAAGGGAGCGAGGCAGAGCCCAATGGAAAGAGAAGATGATCAAGAAAGAATAGAAGGATTTAAAAAAACGTCCTTAAGTATATAAGGCTAAATAAGTGAGCATGTGTGCTCTCCGTCACTGAAACGGTGGAAGAGCATAGAGAGCTGCTCCAGGCTTTGCTGCAGACTCTGAACTGGCTTCTTCCCATCCATACATCCAAAACCTCAAATTCTCAAAGAGCTAAATGTTGCCATACACAAAGCACACAGTTTATCTCAGTTACAACAAAGTAGAATATTTATGGTAAAATTGGCAGTGATTATGACAATGGTGGAAGAGACAGACTTCAAAAAAATCCACACCATGAAAAACTGTACAAAACTGACATCAACCTTACAGCCGCTGGTCCCCAAACCTGCAGGGAAATCTGCCTGGAAGGTAGGGGAGTGGGGTTTATTCCAGAGTTAAGAGATCTTGAAATTTTATATGATATGTATTTAACTTTAAAAAAAAAAAAAAAAAAATCAAGATGCTGCCATAGTCCTATTAAAGATGGTTTAGAGCTCCCATCAGTCCACAAGTCTGCCAAGAATTTATGAGTTTGGACTTGCAAACACTACCAGCTGCATCACTTAACCTTCATGGCAGAAGGGGTTATACACTACTAGTAAGTGGTTACGACACTGGCCTTATGTTTTTAACAGACAGAAAATTCTATCATTCTTAGCTACAAAATGGACCTTCTGAAAGGCAGATGGAGAGGGGGGAATCAATCTTGTAAACACTCCATGAACTGATCACGAACTCCAAAAACACTTTATAAAAAATGTGGAGGGTGGAAAAAAAAAAAAAAAAGGATAACATGGCCATGAAAAAGCAAAACGTAATCGAAATACAAAAGAGTAGAGCGTGGAATAATTCATTTAACCCCACTTGAGAGTAAGACTTTCAAACAAGTCGCGCTTCTGGTTTTGCCAGTCCTTCTCTGAAGCTAGGATAAGTCATTCTTCCACTTTCCACTATACTCTCACACAGATAAGCACAAGACACTAATTATTCATCTTTTTGGTGGAGAGGAGCCATACTACGGGAATTTACAATTTTGTTTTAAAAAATTAAATTTAAAATGACCAGCAAGCCAAACAGCATTTCCAGACACTGGTAAAAGTGAAGGCAAGAGTTTCTTCACAGAGCTCTACCGTCATACCCCAATTCTAACCTTTTACTATTCCCAGCCAGGAAACTTCTTCCAACTGGAGGGCTGGGAACTATCCCCAATAGTTTTAGTATTGCAGAGGGAAGCGTCCGTTGTTGTTACCAGATTGGGATCCTGAGGCACCCTTTCCAAGTAGTGCTTGTGTGCAATGTGTGGTCGTAGTTCAGGAGGTCACATACACATTTCTACAAGCTCTACTACTAAAAAAATTTCCACCTACATAGGAACCTACATAGTTATCCCGTGCGGACCAGCCCGGGTACAGCTGCATGTGAAGCTGTCGTTCCTTTCTTGCTAGTTCATAGTATTTCGCCTGTTCTTCTCTGGATAACGCGTGCCACTGAGGTGAAGAAAATAGAAAAAGACAAAATAAAAAGCACTAATGGTTTGTTTCCTTTAAGTGCATTAACAACGGAGTATATTATTTATATATACGTACAGCTAGAGTTTATTTTCATAAAAAAAAAAAAAAAAGAGATAAAACCAGATGATCTGGCATGTTGACATTCATCTTTTATTTATTACTCTGGATTATAACTCCAGTTAACTCAACTGAGTCACAACTAGTCATTTATGTTCACTTGGCCCCTTTGTCTCCCGATGAGAGAAAGGAGAATTAAGAAAATTACATTAAAAAACCCCAACATCATCAAAGAGCAGGGGAGAGGATCCAGAAGCTGAACCACTCGATCTGAGCCAGATCTCAGTTACACCTTTAGAGAAGGTCTCCCTTCTCTCCTTTCCCCACTGGCACCCCTTCTACTCTTCCAGCTCTCACAGGTGCTGACACTGCTACTGTACCCAAAGGATTTTCTGCTTCCTTGTTTACTTTTCTGCCTGTTTTAGGACAAAATAATAATCTGATATTTTTTCCATCTACAAGTCATTGAAATAACACTACTGCTAATTACCTCCCCACCTTGCCCATGAATGACCCCACTGGCAAAAAGTGCCTGTGAAAACCAAAGACCAAACACTAGACCAAGGCCTTCAGTTTTGTAACTTCCCTATCCGTTATCAAAATATCAGGAAAACACAGTGATTCAGAAGGTGTGAATCCTACTGAGTTTCAGTCCCTGCTTGTACTTCTCCCTTGTTACCTACCCTTCGACCGAGGATTTGGTTGATGGCTGCGCTCTCTTTCAATGTACATTCTGCTACAACTTTTGCTCTCATTTCCTTCATATACAACATAAATGCATTAAGAGGTTTCTTTATGTGTGGCTTCTTTTTCTCTTCTTCTTTTTTGGAGTCCTGATGTTTTCTGAAGGGTAAAGATATAAGAGACAGAAAACTCACAGTGAGAACCTTTGTGAATTTATTAAATTAATCCCCTCAATCTCTCTAGCATTAATCCTCAGAAATCTCCAGGCAGACAACCAAAAGGTTCTCTAGAGCCTTTACTCTGGCTGCTGTATGACAAATTTTAAGAGCATTATAAGAAAAACCATGTCATGTTTATGCAGTATCACCAAGTACCTTCTCAGCCTCTAGAAGAACCTTGGCAGAACATGGGCACCCAGGAAAATGTGTTCATGAGGAGGGCTTGTGAGCATGACAGAGGAAATAATGACACCTCATCATCAGTGGGAACCAAAATGCTGTTTTCCTGCTTCACCCATAAAATGAAAGGCACGAAGCACCAGAAGCACTAGGGGCAAGGGCAGATCAGGGCTCTCCTCAGTTCAAACCTAAACTTGATACCAGCTCTCTCAGCAGCTTTGAACAAGCCATTTATGCTCTAATTTACTGTCTCCTGCTGTGTATCCGGTATCTTATGGCTTCAAATTGGGCACTGAGTAAAAGGGAAGCCCATCAAGAAGCTTGAATTTTTCTCAAGAAAATTCCACTTCCTTGTTAAAATGGATGACATTAGTAGATACTTGTCTACAGACGTCACAGAATGACTCTGAAAGACTGTTACCAGTATTTTGACACATTTTGGTACCTAAACCATGTTCAAAACAATTAGAACAGAAGAGGAAAAAACAACTAAAAAATACATCCCCGCAAAAACATTCCCACATATCCAAGCCTTTTTAAAAACTGCCAATGCACAGGTGATAATTTCAGTGTTTTAAAAAGAAGGTGCAGGAAGCAACAACTTACGAGCTGTGGAGTGAGCCGACGTCGCTCTGGGAAGATTCCTGTTTGACTGTTGGTGTGACTATGGCCGGATGAGGGATTCCAGTTGTATGTAAACTATGGTGTGGCGGGACCATGTGTGGAGGAAACCTAGAGGAGAGAAAGCTGTGTAAATCGTCAGAATAAAAATGAATGAATGGGGAGGGATGTGTACACACATAAAAAAAACCAAAAAACCAACATATAACAAGTACATGACAGCTAGACAAAGCATATGAAAGCTGGCAGCATTAATTAGCAATAAATTAAACATAATGACTCTTCTAATGTCATTAAAGCCAATCTTCCCCTTCATTATCATTACTGACATGAGACATCATGATTTTTAACATCTTTAACAAAAGGCAAATTCAACCGGATGAACTTGGATGAAAGTGGAATTTCAGCTACCTGCAAGAAAATCCATCAGTCCATTTCTCTGCTAAGAAATTATCTGTGGCGGCCAAGGAATCAATTTTTATAGTTCTGAATCATGTTGTGAATTTCAGATGACATCCTTTATTGTATATTGACAGCAAAATAAAATATTCATGCCAACACAATCTAGATGTATTTTTGATAATCCTTATAGATGCCTCATTATCTACATTTTGTTGATGGAGCAAAAGAAAATATTTATTTGTGTCTAATAAATCTCTGAGCCACACTGCTTTAACAGAAGGTGGGAAGATTGTGGAATTAAGTCAATTTTGACCCATTACAGTAACATAGGAAGGCTTAAATTCATGCAAAATAACAGTCTAGCCTTCCTAAAGAGAAAAAATGTTGTCAGCTTTGTGGTTTATGGTTATACACACGGACAGGCCCTGATCCTGCAACTGGATTCGGATGGATGTGCAATCCTTCCGCACGAATCCAATTGCTCAGTTGGGGCCACAGCACAAACATGGCAGAATCACTCAGACTATTTACTTTTCAACCAAAATGAACAGCAGGATTGATTTCTTATCGTTATTTCTCATCAGTCTTCGAAATGTTTTGCAATGAATAATGAAAGCACACTAGGACTGATTGTCATTCCCTTAGAAATCCCCACCGAAGTCAGCAAGTTTCCAGGAAATGGGATATAGCCTAAAATTTTGGCTCAGGAATAACTTCCCCCAAAATTCTAAAGCTAAAGTGATCTGGCAGACAACAGGGTTGGTTTTTTTTCATTGCAAATCCCTACTCTCATTCCAGATTTTGAGCATCTTGGTCCAAATAAAATACCCCAAGAATATGCAACACACAATGGGATAAAGAATTATTTCTTCTATCATCAATATACAATGATTTTTTCTATCAAACAGGATTTAAAATGGGGTGATACACCATGAATAGACTGTGTGAAAGTACCAGAAATAAAACGTGATTTCTTTCCCCTCCTCTTATAAATTCCATTACTGAACTTAACCTCTCCCAAACTGCCCAGACATTCCCTACATTCACAAGATGACACAGTAGTACTTTCATGAACAAGAGGTACTGTCCACTATGAGCTCTGAGGATCTTTGTCTATCAGCTGGGAGTACTCAGGATCATTAGACAGAAATATTCTGTCTTTAAAGGCAGTAGTGGGAGGAGCATTGTTCAAACTGTAGAGAACTACAGCTCCTCACAAGCAAAGGCATGGAGAGAAGGAAAGGAGGAGGATGTGATGGCAAGGGAAGAGGGGAACGGGCAGCATAATGGTCATTCCTACTTCTGCTGAACGCTCACGGACACAAACCTCCAAACGGATAGTCAAAATGCCTTCCACACTCTGACAAAAGTAGCTGGGAGAGAAATGCACATTCGGGGAAGTGCTGTGGTGCGTGGTAGGTCAGAACAGAAGACAATGGCAAGGCTGCAAGGAGACCAACATCCTGGTCCCACTTCTAGCACAGAATTGCCTTACTAGCAGCAAGACACAAACAGGGCCTTTGCATAGGTTTTTTTCTGTCCTCCCTTTCTTCATTTTTATATGTATTTTGATTGGACATACTTAAAGTTTGTTGACACAGGGCCTAGGGTCTTCAGCCATAGTACAACAAAAACAATAAAAACTGACAACAAAAGCTTTTTTTTAAAAAAATAACTTATAAACATGGGTAAAAATAGAACCCATGGCAAAATCCTGACCTCGCTGAGAGCGGTATAAACATAGCGATAAAAAGTTGACACACGTCTTATTGAATGACTGTCCGTCCTAGACGAGATTCGGTGTTCAAGAGAGGACTATGCTGCTGGGGCTAGCTAGGGTTCAAACTGGAATGAGAGCCAGTGACAACAGGACAATGAAAGGTGAAGGTGAAGACAAAAAGCCAGCCCACCTTCAGAGAGCAGGCATTGATTACAGCTGGAGTTAATGGGGACAAAAGATGGTGCTTGTTAAGCTTCTGAAGAGGATCTCATGATGTGGCTATAACTGAGTTATGGACTTGCTTCTCAAATGAGGATCTGGTCAAAAATTAAAACACACTGCAAAATGAACTTTGCCTACATGGTGGATTGTTGTATGGTCAGAGTGTTCAGTTCAACAAAAGATAGGAGTTATTCTATTCTTTGATTTTTGATGAAGATTTAAATACTTCCAGCTAATAAAAAATTGAGGGTGAAGAAAGTCTGCCAAAAATGTAACTTCCGCCCACCGAGTTAGGGGAAAAATGTTTTCCCAATTAGCATTTAGGAGAAAGACAGTAAGTATTTGCACACTGGAGAGTGACCAGATGGGGAGGAAGGGCAACAGAGGAGGAGAAGCCTACTACGTACGCATGTTGTGTGAAAGCCTGGAGAAGGGTGAAGCCCCCACTGACTTCAGCTGCGCTGAGATTTTACCCGGTGAGCTCTAAACTTCAGAGACACGGCAGCCTTCATCAACAGGTAGCTGCAGTTCAGTAGTTGTTTTTGGGGTGGCAGTTTCCCCAAGGATGTTGTGTGTTCATTACCAATGACCGTTCATTATTTCACAATTAATCTCTCTCTCTCTCTCTCTCCAAGACACAAGATCGCCTACTGGACTTACACAGTTCATCCGTCTGGGACTATAAAAATACGCTCCGGAACTCAAAGTTGCTCTCACAATCCCATGGACTTCAGTAACCCGGGTGAGGGTTCAGCCCAAAGACTAAGTGCCTACTTATTTCCATGTAGACATCCGCTCACATGGCAATATGAGTAGGGGAAGAGTGTTAATTTTTAAGTTCCTGGCTACACTCCAACTTCAGTAATTACATTCAGCAAAAGTGAATTTCCCCTGAAATTTCAATTACAGAAGGTATTTTCCACTGCCACCACTTAACTGCTGTGCAGTGTAATTCTGCTAAATTATTTCCTGATTTCCTCTCACAGCAGTTGTTTTTTCATAGCGGGTCCACTGTTTGCCCATCAGTCAGTTAACCCTGTCTCAATTTACATTAAGAGCGTATTATAGAGAAGTAATGAAGGATCAAGGGATGTTATAAGCATGTTGCATGCATACAAAGCGAGTGGGGCAAAGCTAAAAGCGGAGAAGAGTTGTAAATGGTTAAAACAACCTGAAGACACTACCTTAATAGTTTAATCCATTTATGAAAATCACTATTAGTCACCCATTAACCTTTTATAAACTATTCATAAGCACACTCTAACTAATGAACTGTAATTACTAAGCTTAGGGAATATTCAGGGTTAGCAAGCATTATATGCTCCAAAGGTCTATACCATAACGCAGGAAAAGACGGGCACTGCTTTTAAAGGAAGGCTCTGGAAAAACGTGACTGGCGGGATGAGGCTGGGGTCTGCCCTGGCTTCAACGCTTGGCTGGAGCCAACACAGCCACCCTAAGGCTTGTATCAGCCTTGTATCTGTTGTCCAGAGCCAACCATGAAGAGCATGTCTGCGGGCAAGCGTGGGCACCCCCAGGCACGCCAGGCCCCATCTCCCAACCACGCTGGCCACTTGGGGCCAGGGCTGAGCTCAGGCACTCCAGCTGATACGGCGGGCAGGAAAAAACATGTGTCAAACCACGTATCAGAGCACCGTCTGCCCAGAGGGTGTTCCCACGTATGGGAAACCAGGAGAGAAGTTTCTGGGCTGAAACAAAGGATAAACATCTTAAATTTATTCATCGCTCTGTCTGTGTGCCTGAGCATGTGTGCGCGTACGGGCTCATGGCAGAGACAAAAAGAAAGGCTGTGTGCGTATATGCACACCCCTTACTTTCGCCTAAGACATTCCCCCGTATTTTTTTTTTTTCTCTAGACAAGTATTCCATGAATTGCAATAAACACCCTAAAAATTCTAAGCAGCTCATTATACACCACTGTCTCCTTTTATGGCTCCAAGCCAGAATATAATGATGAGTCTTAACTTGTTAAGGACAACTAATTTTTTGTTCCTGGCTGTCTCAGGGGCTTCTCTCTTACTCACTCTCACTTTACTTCACTGTTGACATGTTTCTGTTAACTGGATGTCATCTGCCTGCCTTGATATTATGCACAAGCAGTGGGATGCATTTTTCTGTGCAACAATTCTGCTTTGAGTTGCATTAGATTTGTCATTATTCTCTCATTTCCCCCTTGCACTTGTAACATTTCATCTATTCCTGCCTTATTTTTTGAGCCACGGTGCACCCACATTATGGTTTATACATGATCTTGCTCCCTTTGAAGCCGGCAGATTTCAGAGCCAGCCCTCGTCAGGAGAAGTGCCTGCTACCAATTTAGCAGGCTGAGGGCCCCGAGCTCCAACAACTCAATCTAAAGGGGGTCACAGGGTGGCACAAGCGAGTGTCAGCAAGTGCTGTTTAATTGCCAATCTAGGCTTCTCCATGGTGTTTAAAGTATAATGACCCATCACTTAATTCTGAGAAGTCCTGGCCCTGCTGCTGAATGGAATGAATATCAAAGGATGTGCTAGAACAGGGCAAGGAGCCTACATTTCCTATAACTGCCATAAGTATAATAGACCTCTACTTCTGTCGTCCCATTACCACAATAATGTATTTAATTTGCTGTGTACTCTTTTTAACTAGATACCTTTCATAAAGCCTATCTTGGGAATATAGCCTCCCCCATCCCACATCTCCCCCCCTCCCTCAAATGACTAGCCTCTCTAATAATAATTAAACTAAATCAAGCTCTACTTTGCCTCACACCATGCCTGCAAGTCTTTTATAGATATTAAAAGAGATTAAATGAAGGGAGGGAATAATTGTTTAAATTTGCATCTCTCTCCCCAGCCCAAGATTTTTTTCTCCCCCACACTGGGTCTATTAATTTTTTTGGGGTTGATTTTACAGTTGTCTCTCTATCTGCTGGAGCAATACAGGCAAATTTCAATTTTTTGCTTTTACTCCTCTAAAACACACACCGCATTATTGCCCTACGCATTCACTCACAAGCTCTAGTTACAGGATTCCATTTCTGTGAGGTGTGTTTCTCCCCAAATCCCCCAATTTTTTCCTCCTTAAATCCTCTGTACACCAACCTTCACATATTAAACTGCAGGGATGGAGAGGAAGGGACAGAGCAGGGAAGAGACGTGGAACCTTGCTATGTAATGCATGCTAATTTAATTATGTGCCATCATCAAAATGGATTAGCTGTTTCAGCCCATCAGGAAAGTCTAAACCTCCACCGATTTAATTAACCAGACTGAAAATCAGATGAACAGAAAATAAAACTATCATTAGGAGCAATTAGTGATTACTTAAACATAGTGCTGCCAACCAGTTTGTAAATAAAACTAGCAGCCCCTGGAAAATTAGATGGAATTAATTGGAGTTAGGGAGGGGGAGAAATACATACTTCTAAAGCTTTAGAGGGTCAGGCAGGCCCTTTTATGTTGGCTATCAGTGTTTGGAGCTTTGGTAGGGGAAAACATAGCGCAATAACCTTCCTCCCAACTCTGCTTGAAGAGCCCTCCTGAGACTCCCCTCTTGCGCACAGAGCACCGTGCTGGGTGACAGCCATGAAAGAAGCAAAAGGTATCATCACAGCTTCTCCTTCTTGCCTTTTCAACATCACATTCACCCACCTTTTTCATTTGGTTTGGCTTTTAAAAATGACTTCCCGCTCCTCCACCTCTCCCTCAAAAGCAAACTCTTAAAGCCCAATGATAGCTCTAGGACACTCTTCTCAAACGGGAAGGTACCCTTCATTCTCTCCTCCTCTGTCCCACCAAAAAAAACCAAATAAGGATGACTGTTTAACTTTCAGTGCTTTCAGAAATATGCTTCCCAGATGAAATGCCCTCCCCTAGATGCAGTGGCAGCAGGAGTTACATTTGTTCTCAATTCAGGACCTCAGTATTTGAACTCACCTTGACATGGAAGCATTGACGGTCAGAGCGGTTGGGTAAGGGTGGCGGAAACCCCCTGTCGTGATTGGGTACACTGGCTGACCTTGCCTGGCAAAAAAGAAGGGAAAGAGAGGATGAGAGAAAGAAAAAAAGGGTTTAAAAAAAACAAAAACAAAAAAACCCACAACCACACAACAAAAAACTTCTCTCTGCACAGTAAGCTTTATTCTCATTTGATCAGAACAAAAATCTTGGGGATTGTACAGCAAGGATCAAAGGAAAGAAACACAGAACAATTTGAATGCCATAAATCTGATAGGAATGGCTAATTAAATTTTATAACCTCTGCTTATGTCAATAGAGACCCTCTCCCCAAGCTGAAACTAGGTGTTTTGTTGTAATAATTAAAGGCGAAGTCTCGCTTGCTTTAATGGAGCCATCACACTAATTGAGGGCTACACATCCAAAGCAAAACAATAATGAATGTAAATTTATACCAAAATAAAGTACAGTGAATCAAAGGACTTCAGTTGCGCTTTGGGCCTCTTTCGGTATTTAGATCTCGGTGAGAAAACATTAAATTAACAGAGCTTAATTTGTAGCCTTTTGTCAGATTAACAAGTGTTGACAAGAGTTACCGGGGGAGAGTCCCCAAGAAGTATTGTGGGTAACCAATAGACAATCACACCTCATTACAATAATTAAAAAATACAGCAACATGCAAAACAGCATCCTCATGAAAGACACACAACTTTTTCTGATTGAGGTTTGTCTGTGCTGGCTAGTTCTTTTCATCTGTCCTTCAAATATATCATCTGACTGGGCAGGATGCTTTGTCAGGGTGTACTACGCTAGAGACACGCAGGCCAGTTGAGGATAGATGGGTTGGGAAGCCAATGGTGAAGCGCAAGTGGCAATTTCCCTCTCAGGGAAATAAAAATCCTGGGTTACTTTTACAAAATTGGCTCTGCCGCTCTCCTAGAGCAAAAAGCAAATATGATGTTATCACTCTTCAACAAAACACGCTTGGAGAAGCTGTAAGAGCTGTGGGTAGCTAAGTACACCCTGGGTGTTGACTCGTTATAAATTAGTGGTGATAAAGCAGTCTTCCTGGGACAGAGGTGGCCATTAGCACCTACCTAATGAAACTGGTCACACACGGCAACATTTGTGTGGTTTGGCAGCCATGACAAGGAGGACAAACCAGTGTCTGCTCCGAGACACAGAGGAGCAATGAGGCACAAGTCAATAACAGCAAGTTATTTCTTTCCTGCACTCTCATGTCTTTATTGTTACTAACTGTTGGCACTAGTTGAGTATATTTGTTTTAAATGCTGAGGCTGTTACTGCGTAAACTTGAGCTAAGTAGTTGCAAAAGCATGAGCATGAGATGGCTGTCGTGCAGCTAGGCCCTGCAAGCAAGGAAGAAGAAGAAAAGATGCTGATGTGCGTTCCACCAGTGTTCAGAGAGTCCTATGTAGAAAGTAAATCAGCACAAACTGAGGAAGAATCGAAGACTTCAGGGAGCATTGCTTTGCATTTTCCTTCTGCTCATGCTGTGCCCTTCTGGAGAAACAGCCTTCTGCAGACAGCTGAGGAACATGCTTCACCCTCTGAGTGGGACAGCCTCTACCCAAACAAGTTGTATGACCATCCTACAAAGTGACTAGAAGCAGGCTGCTGTAGCTGAAGTCCGAGCTCCAGTTCTCTTGCACTCACACTTCTACGCTTGAGAAAGGCCCCAAAGCCTTGGACATCAATCCCTCTTCCTGCCTAAAACCTGCATGTGGAGAGTCTCTGCTCTCCTATGGGGTGTAAGCTCCACCTCCTTACGGAGGGCAAACTTGTGAAGAGGTTTTTTTAGCACAGCTGGTCAAACAACCTTAAGCAGGAACAAACTATTTCTAGCTTTGAGCAATTTGTTTCTAAAGAAATATGATCTCCTCAAAATAGATGAGGCCTGTTATGTGAGAAAAATAGGGTAATAGTCTTGATTGATAATGCAGAAAACCATTGTATCCAGCAATACGAATGTATTTTATAAGTATTTAAATCAAATATACTGTACAAAAGGCGCAGGCACTGCTTTAATGCATTATAAGCCCATTGCAGAAATGGTAATATAAGCAAAAAAAAGAAAACAAGGACTCAATTACTGGAGGGAATCTCAGACCCTGCAAGTGGGACATGAGGCGCTGAAAAGAAAACAAAAAACCAAACTAACTTTCCATGGCCTTTTTCTTAGCCAGTTTTAAAGTAAACTAATTCCTCTTTCTTGTTTGCAAGAAAATTCCATTCCTTAGATGCCAACTGCCCAGCCACGTCTCGACCAGGAATGCTGCTCACTGGCCGATGTAAAGCTCTACTGTTTCACAAGAAAAACGAAAGGGCTTTCAATGGGGAAGGTCAATGAGCTTTAAAATCGCACATTTATAGTGAGGATGGCACTGGTAAAAAACAGTCCATAAGAACCACCCCGAGCCCTCAAAAAATCAAATCTGAGAAAAACCCACGTGGTGCAGTGTAAGGGCATTAATAAGAAAAGGACGTTTCTGCACGAGAGTTTTAAAACTTCATGCTTCACGAGCCATCAGCTGGTTGAGATGACAGGCAAAGCTGTGTCCAACTGCTCATGTTTGTTTAAGACCACATGACCTGGCATCAGTTTTAATTAATCTTCATGAGGTGGGTAAATTCATAACCACTCAGTGAAGTGGCAGTTGGCAAACAGACTTATCTCAATGCACACACACACAAACATACATCATTTTAAACAGAAATTTTACATATTAAAAAAAGAAAAAGGAAATTAAAAAAATGGAACTCCTTACTGTGGTACTAACCATCCTAGCGGATGGGGGATTTGTCCTACAGTGCCCGGTGATAATGGATAATAAGGAGATATATCTGGAGGATGTGGAGGCCTTGGAATTCCTATGGAAGGGGAACATAAAGCAGCGTTAGTATTGAGACATGGAAATAAATAAAATACAAGGAAAAAGTACACATGCTTCAAAATTGCGTTCTATTCATTTTTATTACAATGCTCATGGCTTCAGTTGGGTTTCCAAAGGCTGTTTCAGAGTCTTATTTATAAAGTGAGCCTCCTGGCATCTTATTAAATGAGATTCAACCAGAAAAATTGACGATTCGCTCCCTCAGTCACTTCTCCAAACAGAGATAATCATTTTGTTTTTCAGGATGAGAATTTAGAAGTCTCAGCTATAGTTTCGGTGTGATGTCGTCCTTGGTGCTGTCTTAAATGCTCAAGAGAAAGATGATCCCTTATGAACTTTATGGTAACTTTAGTCTCAAAGTCAGCAGAAGAGCACAGGCCCTACCTATATGTTGAGTGGGTAACTCAATAGCATAGCATTACTCCAAAGTAACCTATAAAACAAGTTACAGAGTCATTATAATTGCAGATGATGTTTGCTTTCCTAGCAAACCCAGGAAATTTCCTGAAACCTGAGAGGGGAGGTGGAAGCCCCTGGAAATGGTTGGTAAAACTGGGTGCAGATGTTGAAGGTGTGCAGGGGAGGACTGAGAGCCCATCTGTCCTCTCTGAAACTGGTGTAGCTCCCATCTGAAGAGCAGAAATCAGCTCCGGCACAAGTCTTATACCTTAACACTCCTTACCTTAAGCGCGAGTAGGAATTACTCAGAGGAGTAAGGATTACAATACTGGGCCTTTCAATTAAGAAGCCTGAGCACAATTACACAGCAGAAGCAAAATTAAAACAGAGAGCATTAAAAGGAAGCGGTACTGTATTCATGGCTTAAAACTATTTCTTTAAGTCACTCGGGAAGCTTTTAATCTTTAAATTAAATCTCCTTGTGTGACATTTTCATGCAGACATTGCTTTTTCTCCATTACAAAACCCAAACAGATTAACCGGGCTTTAACCATCCGGCGAGCTATTTGCACACTTGAAAGAATGTTCACAGAAGAAAAGTAAACAGTCTACAGACGTTAATCATATGTTTTACGATAACCATTTAAAAGCTATTCCCTGTACTACCATTATTTAAATCAGAGGTTGACTATGCCATTCACTTGCAATACCCAGGGATGTCGAGATGGGATTCCTTTCAAGCCATATGAAGTTAGCATTAAGCACAATTAAAAAGGGGCCCTAGTTGAAGTGTAGGGAGTGAAAACCAGCTAATGCACAGCATCATTCAAAGGCTGGAGTTTAGATAAATTATCTGCATACGTTAGGGCCAACACAGAGCGATTCCTTTGACACGAATTCAGTTTCTGATGTACTTTCCAGTTAACTACCTGGGATTTGGATTAATAAAAAAACAAAACCACTGGCACTGGGAACTCAGTGCAGCCTGAAGAAAGAAGATTGACATTGTTTGACTTCTCTGGACCCTCAGGTTAAACAGGGACTCTTAAAAAGTTAGAATAACATGTAAATTCTACTCTGTAACACCAATAAAACTAGTCAGGGTTCTACACAGTGCTCTATATTCAATAAGACTGCCCTTCAGGCTGAACTAAGAGTTGGGTAGACTTACACTGGGGAAAAGAGTTGCGAGCGTAGAGCTGGAACTAAGTAGTCAGACTGGATGAAAATTCAACTTTATAGGAGAAAAATGGCTGAACTCCTGACACAGAAACAATGGGATTTGGGGAATTATGAGAGATTCATTTTGAAACCGGTCATGACCCACCACCTTTAAAATTCCAGCCGCAATTTTCTAAGTGCAGATCACAGAACGCACATGTTTAATTCTCTGGGTCGCGCATGCAAACCAAGCGCATGGTAGATGGAATGACTAGGTGGGCATCACGCTTGCAAAAAAACACACCTGCAAATGACCCCACGCACGCATCTCTGGTGTCACCCTGCAGAAGCTTTATGAAAATTCACCCAGCAGGTTTCCTTCTGAAGCCTAATTTGCTCAAAAAGAAACTACTTTGCCTGGGTTCTTGCATGGGTTTGACATCTTTCAGGCTCCTTTCGGTGCTCCAGGATGGGAAATCCTTCCTCATGCACTCCTTCCCCCTAATACACAAAATAAAAAGACCCACCCATGCACTCTCGAAAAAATCCAAAATTATTTGCCACCTACCTGTTTTGGGATCTACGTCGGCTGGTAAGTGTGGAGGAGGGTTTCCCGGTGTGAAGTGCTCATTACTGTACGTGATAAGCGGCGTAAGAGGGTGTACATGGTGTGGGTGCTGCACAACTGGCACTTTGTTAGACTGTCAAGAGAAAAAGGTTGATGGCATTAGAGGAGTGCTGGGTACTCCCCACTGCAGCACAAGGCACACAACATACAGAAATTTGAGTACTCAGGATTTCAACACAGTCCTCAGACTTTTCCAGATGCCTTCTCAGCATCACCCTTGCAGTTTTCCCACACTCTTGCTTAAAACCTCCTCACACACTTTCTCTGCTCTTGAGTTTCTTTAATCTTTTTGACCTGTGGTGCTCCTGTACAGAGCAACAGCAATTCTTTTAAATTTTTCCTTTTTATTTTATAATCTTGTGCTTCACCTCCAAGATGCAGGTAGACTCTCAGTGAGAGGCTGACAGAGTCCCCCATTTAATTAGCACGAGACCCAAATGCTCACTGACCTGTAGGTCTTTTCCTTTCCCCTTCCTGTCCTCACTTTCAGTTCTGCATTTTACTGCTCATTGCAAATACTCCAGATAAAAAGCCTTTGTAGTGCTACAGTTATCCCTTCATCAGCAAGCATTAAGCTGACAAGTGATCACCTGCATATTTTATATATATATATTTTAGAGGAGCTGATTAATTATCAATTCGTTAGAGAGCATTAAGAAATGGGAACTGGATACAAATGGATTAGGTTACTAAAATATTCAGCTATATAAATAAAGGCAAAACCACAGATAAAGCCATTGAAATTAACGCTCTTGCGAGGGGAATAATCACACAGATATCATGAGGTTTTCCCTGACAGATTCCTAGCTCTGGGGGAGAAAAAAAAAAAAAAAAAAAATTCTTTTTCTAATAACAATTAAAAAAAAGGAGGAGTGAATAAATGAAAGGAAAAGGCAGGCTGAACTGTAACTTACCCTTACAAGATCACAAAGGAAAAATTAAGCTGAAACAAGCGAACTGCTGGACCATTTACTGCGAGTAATCCAATTGCAAAAAACCCTATTCCCCATAGAGGATTTTCACTAAAATCCTACAACAGGGACATTTAACCAGATTAGGTACCAGCAAAGATAAAGAGGCTGGTATTAGATGATGAATGGATTAGAGTCAGGTTTCATTTTAGAATGTGTCTTCATTTCCTTTTATTACTTTAAGTAAGGAACAACTTGCATTAACATCAAGTAAAAGGAATCACATTAAAATAAAGCAGTGATACCATGGCGGCCCCTGATAGCGCCGCTGCCGTTCGGGGTCTGCCAGGGCTCTCCTGCTCGCTCTCCTACCCGAGGACGGCTCCAACCCCACCGCTCGCTCCCCAGCACCCTCAAACGCACAGGCCCTCACCGCACCGCTTTAGACAAGTGATTATCTGAGCTTGGTTCGAACGCTCCAAGGTTCTCTTAGAAGCATTTGAAAAATAATTCAGTTACTCTTTGAGAATGAGTTTCTAGACTGGGAGAAAAGAAGAAGAAAGATAGACTGAGAGCTGGGACGAGAAGAAATGTCATTCTTCCCCCGCAAAAAAACAGGATGTCCCTCCATCCTGCTTTGGTCAAGACACAGCAGAGATACACCTTCAACTCTTCCAGCCTCCCCATCCCAGGAAGCTCCCCCAGCCCTTGCCGTATATAGATATTTGACTCATCCCTTTGATAATAGGCAAAAAAAAGTCTGCATCCAAGAGAAGCAAGCCAAAGAGTAATGCTTCTGCTTCCCACTTTTACTGTGTTTATCTCTTTTTGCAGCCCTCACACAGCACGATTCCCCTCCAACACCATGCGTGTGGCACAGGACAGAGTCCCACGTCACATAGCCACCACGCAGGACAGAGGGTGTTCACGACAGCCAGTGCTACGAAACCGAGCATGTTGTGTTGGCTGGGCTGCAGGTCAGGTCTCCCACCAGCTGTACAACCAAGAACAACTTTTGGCCACACAGATCCACAGCAGTTTCACAACAGAGGAGTTATGGGGATCTAGCTCCTCAATTTAAAAAGCCAAAGGATATGCTCTAACCCAGAATCCGTTCTCTTCCAAATGAACCAACTTAAGCAGTCCAGAAGTAACTGAAAGTTTTGCCAAGGGCTTCATGTAACAAATCATACTACACACCATGCAAACTAGCTGGCATCTACCCAACAACATGTGACATTATACGCCGAATGATCATTTGATCTGGTTCACAAAAAACACTCATTTCCATTATGAGGAATTTTTACTGGTCAAAAATGGTGTGAACTCTTGCTGCTAGGTGACCCACAGTGTGACTGGTAGCTGCTGTAGTTCTGTGCTCTCCCAACTCTACCTTCACATCATTGTAAAAATCCCTTCACGCAGATTCTGACTGACATTGAGAGTTGTCTTCCACAGAGTGCTTGTTACAACAGAAACTGGAATTGGTTAGTTAAAAAAATAAGTAAGTGACAGAATAACATCAGAAGGTCAGACTTAAGCCGAAAAACAAGAAACAACACATGAGAGGAAAGCTGGACTTACATGGCTGTATCACCAAAGCCAGATATACCATAGGGGGTTACATGTAAACTGTAGGAAACTACCACCCACTGCTTTGATATACCAAGACCTCCCGCAATATCTCCATGAAACTGCACGACTGCTAAATTATTATGCATTTTACTTAACACCTTTCAGAGAAAAATAAAAAGTAAAAGAAAAAAAAAATCAACAAGCAAGACTTTGTGTGTAAAGTTTTCCCCAGGTAAGTAATTTTTTTATTTGGGTGACTCCTGCAGTCAAACAGACAAGTCATATAAAGGTAGTGGATGTAAAGGTAGGATACTTTTTTGCCACTCTGATGATAGTGGGTGTGGGGAGATAGTACTGGGGGAAAAGGGGAAACTGTCATCTACACACTCCAAAATATGCTCTCCAAGACAGAGAAGCATGATCCACTGGCCCTGCAAATCAGGCTGCATTCGTATCACTACCCCAGGGTAGGTTTGCATTCTGTTTTGCACTGTTTATCACACCCTGGCAAAAGGGACCGTAACTCCACTCGGAATAGCACGCACAATGTGCAAGCCATTCTAATCATGCGTAATATGCTAAATAAGCTGCACTTTAAAAGCACGGTTCCTGATGTTAACTAAGCTTCCGTGGGAAAAAAAAAAAAGAAAAAAAAAAAAAGGACTAGCTGGGAAAGAGCAGGATTAATCCTGCACATGCATCTTCCTTTGAAGTCAACGGGAGCTCTGCCCAAGTAACAAGTGTGGTCCTAACCCCATCCACCGGCAATGAAAGGTAAACCACAGAAGCCATCAATAGAGGACACCTATTAACCGACCTTAGCCATCCCCCTGCAAAAGGCCCTTCTCCAATATGCATTTGCCAGTACTTTATCAAGGGTAGTTTTAAGCTAAATGCCATTGTAGGATGCAGGAATTTCTCTGGCGACTTGAAGAACTCCATTTAAGGCCACGTCAGGCACAGAAAGGGGAGCTGCACTGGTACGCACAGATTAGCATCAGGGCATGTGGTAATAGGACGGGAAAAAGTGGGGATTTCTAGAGAGAAATCCCAGCATGTACAAAGTACCAAATCATCTGCTGATAAATCACTCGTCTCCACTGAAAGCTGGGGTCTCGTATGCTGGGTTAGAGGGCACGGTAAAGGATTGCAAAAAAACAACAGAAGTTTGCTTTTCTTGATAACCCCTGCCTGGAGCAAACCAAAGGAAATTGTCCCCATAGGGACTCAGCTACTAAATCTCTCTATATGAATTTGAAATGCTTCTGGGAGTGTTTAAACACAGATTACTTTAAATAAGATTTGAGCTCTGCAACAAAAAACAAAACCAGGACAGCCAAACCCCAAAACTGAAATTGCAACAAATTTTGGACTGATACAGTTCGAGAGGAATACTGAGATCCATTTAGCATTAGTTCCGATTGGTGCCTTTAGGGAACAAAAAAAAATAAATAAACTGAACTTCAGATTTAAACTGCAGGGGATTGTGTGTATAAATTGCTGTGTATTAGTCTTTGTCGTGTGGTAAGGACATTTCATTAACAGGATGAAAGATGCTTCTATGCATATACAGCCCAATTTAATACACCCCACTGATGAATACTCCCCATTTATTGAAGAAGTTAATACATGCTGTATAAATCAATAGTTCCTAAGTCTCTGAAAGCAACACAAGACTTGCACGAGATGAAACATTGTATTGTTGAGCACACAAAGAGAAACCAACCTTTAAATAGGACGAGTTTGTTACTGCAATTTCTGTCTGTAAATTCATAGCTTGTTTGGCTTTGGTAATAAAAACATGCTATCAACTCCAAGTCAGAGAAAAACATGCCAGAGAGGCCAGAGGATTTGTCCTCACTGGGATAATGCGATGTTAGTAAAAACAGGTCTGCGAAAAAAAGCCACCCAGGCTGAAAACAAGCCATTATGCCACTGCATCAGCACAGGGGCCAAAACCTTCGGCCTCAGCCGAACAGTCAGCAGGAGACTCTGCTATCACCACGTCCCTGGCAGAGCGGTCAAGGGTAGGGCAGGGGGGATGCTCCTGCGCCAGCACAGCCCAAAGCTCTGACGGCTGCTGGCGCAGCTGCTGCAGTCATAGCCAGGCAGAGACCCCCTTCCCCAACCCAGAGTGACCTTTTAAATGTACTTAAAGCCCCAAATCCTGTTTCAGAGGCAGGGTTGGGCTGCTGCCCACCAGGCAACCCCCTTAACATCTGCAACTGGGAATGTGGCACAGAAGGGACTGATCAGGCACTTGCACCCCAGACTCCCAGAGCCCCCTCCCCTTCCTCCACTACAAGTAGCGGAGGAGGAACAAGAGCTCGCCATTCACCTTAAAATCTATTAATCAATAGACGCTGAAAACAAATGGAGCTAGAGCTCCGCCTGCCTTTTTTGCCATGTCCTCCTCTTCCCCATTTTCCCATTGCTCTCCCTTTCTGCCGAAGAAAGATGGACCCTGAAAGTACTTTATGAGCCTAATACAATAAAACAAAAGCAGCACAGAAGAGGGTTTGTCAGCCTTTTACCCTCCTCCAGGGTGGATGCAGAAGGCTGACAGTGGTCTTGAATTAGCAGGCCCTCCTGGAGTTGCTCCCTGGGCTTAGAAAGGGTACCATTCAATACCGGTTCACATTAAAAAATAGGTTTATAGTCTGTCTCCCTGTATTTTCCAGATGGTGCTATTGCAGTTACACTGACTACGTCCAGTGAAATGCTAACAGATGTTCCTGAGCTGCTCTGCAGCTCCAAAGATGCTCGTAAGAGGAGAGTTTCTTTCTTTTTTTTTTCCTAAAGGGTGATCTCTCCTTGGTTCTGCTTAGGAATGACACACACATCTCAAATCAGAAAACTAAGTTGCAAGAAAAGGCAAATCCCAAAACAGTGATGCAAATAACTGGAATATTCTTCTCTTTCCAGGCAGCGTCATCAATACCCAAAGCAGAGCACCCATCAGGAAGTAGCACTCCAGCCTCGGGGATCACACCCAACTGCTCCAGGTGGCACCCTGAACTTCAACATGGAAACTGCAAACCATTCAGGCTAACTGAAGGGCTAAAGCCAAGCAAACCCAACAGCTATACGTAACCTGGTTCTTATCCTCTTCCCAAACATAAAAGTCTAACACCTGTGATGAAGCGTTTGCTGAAAAAAATCAAAGATTTAATTTTACCCAGCTCCATTTAGCTAGTAGAGTCACAGTTTATTTTTTAAGGATGTTTTCACACCTGACTAAGCATTTTCTCCTGTAAACTACTTCCCCTTGCTCCATTATGGCTGATACAGTGGCCTGAGCCCTTTCACAGTTTAATGTAGCTGATTTCTGCCTAAGGTCCTGCCCTAAGCTAACTGCCCATTGTAGCCGGAGACAAGGCCTCCATTGATAATCACCACTCGCCCTGTTGAAAAAGGCTCATTTTCTTCTTTCACACAAATGATGACAGGAGCACTGACAACCATGTGCTGGGACAATACCCCCCTAGACAGAGCTTGATAAAAAAAAAAACAAAACAACCTCCTACTGCCCTCCCCTTAATAATAAATAAAAAATAAAAGCAGGGACACGCACACTTTTGCATCCTTCTGCTTCTTCCTCCTCCCTCCCTGACTGCTTCCCAGGCTGGTGAGCACCTACCTGCTCCTGCCAAGAGCCGGCGTTCAGAAAAAAAACATGAACAACCCCTGCTCTATTAGCGATCTCTCAGACAAAACAACAAAACCAGCTTCCTGGCTTTAAGTGTACAGCAATTCAAACAAGAAAAGAATCGGGGTTTTTTTTGTTGTTCCTCTAACTCTGCTGAAGTGCCCCTCACATACTGGAGCGCTAAGCCACCGTGCTTGACATTTTCGTTCCTGCAAGGGAGCAAAGGTACCGAGGGGAGAGGGGGTGGGAATGAGGATTTAAGATGTTCAGGAAATTTCCACTTAATTTTGCCAAAAGGCAATTATGTGAAATGATCTGGTGACAATTAGCATACACCAAATCCTCTAGCGGAAAAGGCAAAGAACTGGGGTTTAGCTGTCTAATTACTGCCTGTTAGCTCTTCCTGCAGGAGAATTAAACACACTAGTAGCAGAACATTATTACTAATGTGCTCACACTTTGCTTTCAAAGCATTAGTGGATTGTAATCGTACAACGATGGTATTCCGGGTGCTTTGTTTTAAGTAGGAAAAAAAAAAAAAAGAAACCTGGAGTTTTAAATAAAAGTTAAGTGCTGCATCCTTGAATCATCTGGTGTTACTGTAATGCAGGTCAGACAGAGCCAAGCACCTGCTTAGACACAGCTGTATATTTTGAGATCCTTCAACATCCTTTGGAATTACATTGATGCCAGTTAGATTTTACCTCACTCATTCCCTTAATGGTTTATTGATAAAGAGAAAGCACTCGCTGCGTCTGCTCTGCTTGATGGTGGCACAGAAAATCAGACACCAGTTACCTCAGCCTACTGCCCAGAAATCGTGGCCTGCACGCGTCCAGCCAAGCCTCACGCTGTATCTCGGAATTAGAGATTATTTGATCAACAGGTGGATTTCCCTGTATGAGGAGAGGACAGGGTGGTGATCAGTCTCTTCAACTTTAAGGCATCCAGGTGCCCAGATCTATTTCTTCCATTACAAAAAGAGAGGCACAATTTCTTCCGGACCTGACAAATACCCAGTGTTTTCTCCGCATACTGTAGGCAGCTACTAGACAGTTATTACCTCTGTAGAGCAGGCAAGCCTTCCTTCATGTCTAACAAGGCAAAAAGCAGAAAGACTTGGCATGTATTAGACTAAAACCAAAACCCACTGTTTTCTTAAGCAGTACCAGTACAAGGTGTGCCGAATATACAACCACTAAGCAGAGACTGATTGAAATCTAAGCAGATCTTCAGTAAACGGTCCTGAACATGAAAGGGGTGGAGAAAGGAGAGATACAGAGCAATAACGCAAGCACGAAAATTAAAAAAAAAGATGAGAAGGGAGAAGTGAAGAGAAGCAAAAGGGTGCTTATAATTGCCCTGACAGACCTTATTTATTATGTGCTTTATATGAATATCCAGCCATGCGATTTTACTTCCTAACATTCTCTAAAATGCCACATTATAAACAGCTTTCATTCTTGCATGTAAGTCATGTATTTCAGCACTACAGACATACAGTTCCACAGATTTTGTTAAGGTATCTGTGATTTCTGTTTACTGCAGGAACTTAAATGAGAAGCTGTTAAAAAAACTGCAAAAACTGAAAAAAAAAGAAACTAGCATGCATGCCTATATCCACTTGTATTTGGCAATTTCAGTAATAACAGCATTATTAAAAAACTAACATGCACATACATGCCTTAACATACAATGCCAAGGTTTCAGCACAGTTTTTTAAAATGCAGTATCCACAAAATTACATCAAACTGTTCTCAGTACTGATACACTACATAAACATCTATTTAAAAGCGTAACAAAAATCAAAGATCTAAAAAACGTTTTCGTCTTTTTAATGTGCTAAAAACATTAAACGCTCCTACAAAACAATTGAGTGATGAAATTATGTAAGTCCAGATCAATTATTTCTTCAACACATTCAACGAAGTGTCCCTAAAAATGCAATGCACATCAGAACTGAAACACTTTGCAAATATTTCGGAAGAGAAGAAACAGGCACATTTATACAGTGCTGTCAGACCTTTAGCCCCAAGTCCCAATAAAACGATTTTCGCTAAAGGTGAAATACTTCAGAGATCTCATCACCAGCCATGTAAAACCGGCATATTCAACAACATGCAGTGAAAGAAGAAATGTCTAAATAACTGGCCTTTTAGTTTAATTCATTTTAGATGAGTTCCGCAGAATTTCGTCCCTTGTTTTATACAAGAAAAGGCAAATAAATCAACAAAGCTACTCAGGCAAAGGTGCCACAGAGTACTGAAGTGATAGAAATCCTCCTCCTGGATTGAGTGACTCTGTAAGCGTGCTTGTCAGAGTTAGAAAAGAAAACAGCAGAAAACTCAAGACTCCCACAAAATCTCCAGTGAAAATGCAATGCTTTCTAAAATTCTTAAATACATTTCTATTTTCTGTGTAAAATTATGGGCAGTGTACAGAATTGGCTGAGGGGTAGGTTTACCTTCTGTAACATATATTGATAGGAGAAAAAAGTCTCACGGACTTCTGATAACGAACACAGAACCATTGTGTCAAAACACACGTTAACTCATATTTATCAATATTCAGTATTATTTCTTATATTCCTTTATCACCAGCTGAAATGATTTTTATGTAGTGTTCCTACAATTTTCGTCTTTCACATTATATCTGAGCTCTCTGATGAATTAACAAAATTTAATCGACTGTCAACCAAACACAGGATCAAAAGCACCCAATTAAAAACTATTACACACTATTTTCAATCATTGCAAAAAAGGAAAATAAAGAAAAATATCTCATTTTGTGTATCTCTGGAGTTAAACCTCTCCATCTCCAAATCCCCTTAACTGTCATGTATGTGCCCTGCTACAAACCAACTTTTTCTCCTCAAAGAAAACCAAACCCCAAACATTTTTACCTTCATAGTTTCAGAGTTAAGGAAATATCGTACTGAACTGAAGGAAGCTTTGAAGTGGCCCCCTCCGCCCCAAAGGAGAAAAAGAAAAGAAAAGCTAGTGATGTCATGGTCACTGTATGAATGTATGAGTGCGGATGGAACGCACAGCTAACAGTCGCGCACACGCTTCTCCCTCGCTGGCAACCATTGTTCAGCATCCAGAAATCATCCCCTGAAACCTGCTCTACACCCGGCTCTGAAACACCGCCCTCCCCCCCCCCCCAACACACCCCGATCCCACCC